>PVKM010004341.1:0-52632 GCA_004027735.1 Carollia perspicillata
AATGTAACTATGATGTGCCTTGGTGTGTTCCTCCTTGGATCCAACTTCTTTGGGACTCTCTGAGCTTCCTGGACTTCCTGGAAGCCTATTTCCTTTGCCAGAATGGGGAAGTTCTCCTTTACTATTTGTTCAAATAAGTTTTCCACTTGTTGCTCTTCCTCTTCCCCTTCTGGTACTCCAATAATTCGGATGTTGGAACCTTTAAAGATGTCCTGGAGGTTCCTCAGCCTCTCCTCATTTTTTGGAATTCTTGTTTCTTCATTCTTTTCTGCTTGGTTGTTTGTTTCTTCCTTCTGGTCCACTCCATTGATTTGAGTCCCAGTTTTCTTCCCATCACTACTGGTTCCCTCTGCATTTTCCATCATTTCACTTATCAACGCCTTCATTTTTTCATCTAATGTGCGACCAAAATCAACCAATTCTGTGAGCATCCTGATTAACAGTGCTTTGAACTGTGCATCTGTTAGGTCGGCTATTTCTTGCTTGCTTAAAAGTATTGGCTCTGGGACTCTGAGCTTTTCTTCTGTTTGAGTCATTTTTGGTCAGGTGGCACCTGTTGCATATGAGGGGCGGAGCCTTAGGTGTTCACCAGGGCGGGGCAGCCTAGTCGCCAAGCTGTGACGCTGTCTGTGGGGGCGGGGTCAGGGAGGGAACAATGGCGCCTGTTCCGCACTCTCTCCCGAACCCGCGCCCCCTCTGCTGCCTCCCACAAGCAATCCGGGCCCCCCTGGCGCTGGTTCCCAGGTGGGAGGGCCTATGTACACTCCGGGACCTTGCAGGTTTCCCCGGTGACCTCTCCTGTGAGGCTGGGAGCCTCTCCCGGCACCTTTTATTCGGAGTATTTAGGCTTTATTTCCCATCGCTGGGGCCCTGCGCTGTGCGGTCTGTCTCACTGCCTGCTCTTGCCTAGTTTATCTGCACGCAAATGTGTGTCCGCAGTTGGCCAACTGTCCTGCGTGCCTTGTGTGCTCTGCTCATCTCCTCCCGTCTCCTCCCTGCATCTGGGGTCTGCAAGCTCCGCGCCACCTATGCCGCCGGGTGCTCCCAAGTCTGGCAGCCACCACGTTTTCCTGCCGCTTTCTCTCTCCGCCGCCTGCTGACTCTGCCCCTCTTACCGGTCGGGTTGAATGTTTGCCGACTTCCGTACTGCAATTCTGTGTGTTCTGGTTGTGTTATAGTTTATAAATATTTGTTGTCCTTAATCTTGGTTGTGAGAGGAGGTACAGTGTCTCCACCTACGCCTCCATCTTGGCCGGAAGTACAGCATTTCTTTTAAGAACATTAAATTGCATGTATTCGCAGCCACAGTGAAAAGGCCGGGCTATGCGTAATGCTAAACTGCGTGATATTTCCAGCAAGTCTTTGCTTTCAGGAGAAGTAATTACTAATGCTCTCATGAACTTTTGGTACCTGCTATTAACCCAGTAGGAAATACTAAATTGTAACTTACCCTGAAGTCAACCACTCATAGAAATTAGTGGATTTCTCTTCTAACAGAAATAATAACATTCTTCTATTCCTTCTTTTGAACTAGAAGGGCTGAACATTGTATATAAATAGTATGTGTATTGCTTTCAGTTAAGTAATTTTAGGCAGTATTATTTCATTTAAACCAGTAGAAAGTAAAACGAAATAGTAGGTAGTAGGTGTGTATAGCGTTTTCCTTTTAGTTTTGTTATTTTGCATTTGACTAGGTATGATAAGTATCAGCAAAATAGGGATTTGTAAGCCTTTTGTTTAAAACATGCACAAATAGAGATAAAACTGTCTGTGTCTGTGTTTTAATAACACCACTGACTACTCATTGCACTTTCTCATGAGCATAATTTTCAGAGCTAATGACTGAACATTTTAGAGAAGTAAAACTATATTAGTCACACATTTAGGAGGGCAATTTCAAATATGCATTTATATCATTTTTTCCCAGGATACTTAGTAGGAAACTATAATTTGGAGAAAACTGTGCTTAGAATTTCAGAAAATAACAAATTATTTCCATTTAAGAAAAAAACGCTTCTGAAATTGCAGAGTTTTGTGTGTGTACATCTGTATGTCTTCATTTCTGCATTACAAACTACCATGTGATAGTCTAAGGAATAGTGTTATATGACTCATGACTTTAATTTGTAAAGCAGCTAACACTGAATACATGCTGTGACATAGTTCAAAATTAATTGGAGGAGTGGGTGTATAGGTGGTGATTGATGGATAGATGCAGAATTGACTATTGTTATAGGGGCAAATTAAATGATCAAGGTCCAGAGAAAGTGCAAGTTCATAATATGAAACTAATGCAGAATTTAGTATTGAAGAGAACATACCATTTAGGCAGTTTAAATGAAACAAATAGACACAAGGGAAATATCATTTGTCTCACTATCTCATTTTTCCACCCTTTTATTTGTACATATGGATGACAGAAATCTTTCTCAAGGAGTTTTGTAGAGTCAGTGTCAATTTTGGGTGTATGATAATAATATTCACAATACAATGCATCTTACATATTCAAATGAGAGCCATTTCTCTGAAAGTGTATACTATGCCACAAAAAAGGGAAAAATTACATGGGAATGTCAATTCTTCCTTTTTATTTTATCCTTTTTAGTCAATATTGTGAATTATGTTTCACAGAAACTCTAGGAAACATATCTTTATGTCTTGTACACACTTGAAAGGAAGTAATAAGATTATTTAACACCACATTCTATGAGAGCTTAATAAATACTTTTGACTGGCTGACAAAAATTAAATATACTCGTGAACATGCAATCCTCAAACATATATTGAAAACATTCTAAAAATTCATTTCAATACATTTAACACATTCAATACTTTTAAATATATTGAAATAATTATTAAAATGTTTTGAATTGGTTAATTCCACTTTACAGAGAGAAATCTTTATCAAAGATTTATAGTAGTTAAATCAAGTAACCTAAAAAATTATAAAAATGGCCATACTGCATGGTGGCAGTATATGTTGAATTAAATATTTTTATTCTCACTTATGTGATTTTTGTCACCCATTATATATTAATCAAAACTCATGTTGAAAATAAGATGCTAAAAGTGAAACAAAATTAATTTTAATGCCATTTAGAATCATCATATGAAAGTATAAGAATATTTATAAAGCCGTGAGATAGTAAAGCATACACAGTAAGCAATAAATAAATATTGGCATTTAAAAATTAAATAAACATATTGAGGTATAATTTATATCTTTAAAACTACATCAGTTATAATTGTACTTTATAAATGAATTTAGTGAATGCACATTCCATGCTATTCGTCACACCAATCAAGATAGAAAGCATTTTTATAACCTCCCAAATTTTTCTTTGTTGTTTCCCAAGTAAGTCAGCTATGGTTTTTCAGACTGTATATAATCTCCTCTCCCACAATCACACAAATAGAATTGAACAGTGCATGGTTTGTGCCTGGCTTGTTTCACCACCAATATGTGTCATAAATGCTTTTGAATGAATACACAGTTCACTACTCTCTATTGCTGAAATGTATTCTAGGGTATTGGGTTATTTACAATTTGTTTATCCTTTCAATTACTGATTGGCATTTGGGTCATTAACAGATTTTAGCTACTTTGAATAACTATGCTAGGGGCTTTCATATGAATCTTTGTGTGCATATGTGTCTTTATTTTGGATAACAGTGTATCAATGCGTCATATGGTAAACATGCACTTAATTTTATGGGATTTTTTTTTGCATTTTTGAATTCATCAATGACCTGCATTTTATTATAGTCTTTTTCTATGGCCCTATTAAATATAATTGAACATCAATAGCTAAAAATTAAATATTGCATTTTACCAGCAAGTAGACTCATTTTAACCCCTTTAACCACTTATGTTACGGGATAGTGGAAATAAAAGTGTGTTAGGCTTTTAGGTCATGTTGACAGTCGGGGAAGAGTTAGTTCTCTTCCTTGTTACATGCAATGGGAAATTTTATATCTATTGCCCTTATCACTCAGAATGCATTCCCAAGGATTCTCAGGCTGCCGTTATAATTTACACAAAGATAATTTTGGGGAAAATTTGTGTTTACCTAACTTTAATGATTTGGGAATAGCTTAGAAGTGTATGACATTTAATGCAGTTGAACAAGTTCTTTACTTTGAAAACTCAGAGTTGTCACTGAGAGATCTCGAATGTCATTGCCAGTGCATCTGCTCTGAATGCAAGAGGCTATGAGTGCTACACTAAAGCTGATCAATGTTCCACTGCAATAAAAATAGCACATTTATTTCTTACCAGTGTGGGTTTTCTCCAAACTGTAGGGGGTAGAATAAATGGGTAGTAGTAAAATACTCATACCATTGACCACACAGCACACACAATAGGCAACACAATAGGTTCCATTTCTTTAAAGTTCTAAACAAGGGGGGATGGAAACAGGAGGGAGGTGAGGAGGGCTGAAGGGTGGGCTGGGATGGGAGTAAAAGGCAGAAAACTCTACTTGTACTTAAACTGTAGTTAAAATTTAAAAATAAACGAACAAATTAATTAATAAATGAAAATAAAAAGCAGAGTGTAACCTATTCAAAAAGCCCCTCTTCCTTAATTTAGATGCAATGTACATGATGTTAATCAAAATACAAGAAACACTAGTGCTGCACTAAAAAACAATAAAATTCTAAACAAAACAATTTTAGAGATTAAGTTTACAGCATCTAACTGTGAAAAATAATGACTTTAAGTAAAAGTAATTATATATATACATAAATATATAAATATAAATATAAATATAAAAATAAATATAAATATAAATATAAATATAAATATAAATATATATATATATATATATATATATATCATCCTGGCTGGTGTGGTTCAGTGCCCGCCAGCTGGTTGATTCCCAGTCAGGGCACGTGCCTGGGCTATAAGCCAGGTCCCCAGTCGGGGGCGCATGAGGGGTGACCACACATAGGTGTTTTTCTGTTTTTCTCCATCCTTTCCCCTCTGTCTGGAAATAAAAATAAATAAAATCTTCATAATAAAAATCAACTCTTAAGGCTAAGTAGGCGAGTTTAAACACTATATTTACTATTTTGGTGACAGTGGATACATGAACTAAGTTTTTAAAAATAAATTATGTTCTCAACATAATGCCAATTCTAAGTCGGATATCTTATTTTCTATACAAGTATATAGTTAATTTTAGTTAATAATGATTGATCTGAATAAAGTCATATATATTTATATATATAAACCTTGATAATAATTTTACATTTTACTTTAAGATATGTTCAAATTGTAAGATGTTAGAGGTTCATCTTTGTGTATCTAGTAACAATAACAGGTCAAAAATGATGGATTAATTGTAACTTCATAAAACATACCCTGTAGTATACACATCAACATATTCATGCATGATCTAACAGTACTAGCAGAAACACTTCCAGGAAAATCAGTAAATTAGCACTGAATCATGATGTTACTATTTTCGTTCATGAACTTTAGCTGTGACCTGTCTATAGGCTCTATGTAAATGATGAATAGAGTGCGATGGCCTTGGTATGTTTTCAGCTTAGTTAAGGAGTCAACTGGTCTTATCTTTATCCTTAATGGATCAGTGGGAAAGTGTTTTCACCTGCATTATAAAATGTAGTTGTTAATTCATTATTGAATAAGGATATATATATATATATGCATATATATGTATATTTATACATAAAACTTAAAGTCTACATTATACCATTCAACAGGGAGTTTTGATATATTAAATGGAATTATTTTTATTAATTTTTTAAAATATTCATTTGTTAACTTGAATGAATAAGAATTTTCATGTGTGAAAATATTTAGTGAACCATATTTTAAAAATTGACTTTACTGCTTTATTTCAGGTAGAGACCAATGCTGATAAAGTTGTCTTGATGTAAAACTATTAAAACAATGTAATATGAAATAATTTAACATGAATATCATTTGAACTAATATCACCTATTTCATATTCTTTTCATAAACTGTTGGCATAATCTAGTTCAAAGAAAGAGATAAATTGATAATGCAGGACTTTTTGTCAAGATAACTGGTCTGGATTGTCAAAAGTTTTAATATCATGAAGAACTGAGAGAAGCAATAAGAATAATTTAGGTTGAGAAAGT
The DNA here is from genome assembly GCA_004027735.1 of Carollia perspicillata. Classification (NCBI taxonomy): domain Eukaryota; kingdom Metazoa; phylum Chordata; class Mammalia; order Chiroptera; family Phyllostomidae; genus Carollia; species Carollia perspicillata. Next base: position 6,133 of record PVKM010004341.1, read on the forward strand.
TAAAAGAGACTTCATAGAAACATACAATGCATGAAGCTGGAGTGAAAAATTAAAAGATACAAAAAATTATGGAACCAGCCCAGAAAATTTGACAGTATTTTGTCTGATTATATCAATCAGTATATCACTATTGATTTTTGTAGGTAATATATAGCAATTTTGTACTGATTACAAGAAACTAACATCCTTTTTCCTGACACATGGCAAAAGATTTTTGGGGTTGAAGATCCTGACATCTGTAGTGATTTGACAGAAGAAAAGAAAAGAGAAGTGAGATATATTTGGTAAGATATTAACATGCGATACACCTGTTTTAAAGTTTTATAGATATTTATTGTACATTCAAAATTTAATGAAATAAAATAAATAATTTATCTAAAAGTACATACACACATATTTCTTCCTGTCAGAGATTTTTAATTTTACATGTACAATTATAGAAAAGTATTCAATATGATAAAAAAGACTTAAAAATTTTGCCTTCACAACTTTTCAGAAATTTCACACATTTTAAATACCCTAAAATAAATGCATGTGCTTCACTTGTAAATACCACCAGAGTTTCTCACCTAAAAAAAAAAAAGCATGAATGTGCAGGAATAACTTGACCTAAGATGGAAAATTACGTTCGTTCTTTTTACTAATTTTAGCCTGTTGATAAAAATGTAGACTAAAAAGTTGTAGTGATTTCTGTTGTTGCCAGTGACTTCGTTTTGACTTCACCCCATTTGACCTCTGTTTTTTTGTTCTGAGGTAACCAATTCCACACTTTTGATGTACTCATTTATGCCTGCTCTTTCCCCCATTTTTGCCGTGATGCTTTTCTTACTGTAACATGTTGTAACCCATGTGGTCACGGGTTATTGTTCATTCTTCAGTTATTGGCATTTGGTTTTTTTTATCGGAACCTACTATAAACAAACATTTCCTTTCCTTGAATTCACTGAACACATTATTTCCATTGATAATTCCCCTTCTTAGTGCTTTTTACAAGATAAGCCTCCTTTACCAGCCATTTAGTGTTGACTATTATTAAGATTCATTCCTGACCCTGGCTGGTGTAACTCAGGGCATTGAGTGACAGCCGGCAAACTAAAGAGTCCTTGGTTCAATTCCCTGTTGGGGCACATGCCTGGGTTGCTGGCCAGGTCCCCAGTAGGGGGCACATGAGAGGCAATCAGACATCTATGTTTCTCTTTCTTTCTCCTTCACTTACCCTTTGTAAAAATAAATAAAGAAAATCTTTTAAAAAAAGAAAAGATTCAGTCCTGGATCTAATTTTCTTTCATACTATAGCACTCCCATGCAGACACACACAGCCTCCATTACTATATATTGGCAAATATGAGTCTCTTCACATACATAGAAATGCACATCCTCGTTTTTGTTTTGAATGTTCCAAAAACAACTGAAACAAAACATGTGCAGAATTATATCATAATACCCTCATTGCAAATTTGCTTGACTGATGGTCAGAAAGGAACCTGATATCCTAGTGTGACTCATTTTGTTTCATGGAATCAAGTTGTCATATTTTCTCCAACCTCAAAGGCTTTGTCACATTAATAATCACATTTTATTTACGCAATGTACATAATGTAGAAATAGGAGCTATATTTTATTATTCCTATTTAATTTAGCATTTTGTGATTGTCTTATGGACCCAATTTCTATCTTGGTGTAATGTAGATTTATTAGCATAAAAATTTTACTAGTTTATTTTAGCTATATTTCACGTATTTATTAATAAACATTGGCTTTTTTATTTTGAGCTTATACACATATAAATTTGTAATATTTTCGGAGAAGAAGACATTGACTAAGATGCTTACTTATTTCATATGGCAAGTAAAGAAAAATTTACTATTGGGTTGTTCTTAACCTGGTCTTATGTTACTAGCACTGTTGTTTTTAAATTTTAATCCAAAGACACTTTTTAAAAGATTTTATTTATTTATTTTTAGAGAGAGGGCAAGGGAGGGAGAAAGAATGGGAGATAAACATTGATGTGTGAGAGAAACACTCATCATTGTGGGAAATAATAAGAGAATATTTATATTTAATATAAGGCTTACCATGCATTGCTTTCCTTCCATTTTTATCGTTTGCTTATATTGTATTTTTTTATTACCATTTTCCCCCAGTACCATCTTCCCCTTCCACCCACCCTCCTTTCCCCTGCACTCACCACACTGTTGTCGGCGTCCATGAATCCTTTTATTTTTCTGCCTAACACCTCCACCCCCTAACCCTGCAGAGCTATAAGTCTGCTTTCTACTTAGGATTGCTTTCAAATTTATAGAAGACCAATAAATAGTAATAATTAATGAAAATACTATTTATAATTCTACTCTTATTTCCGGGGGTGTCATTTGAGGGTCACTTTTTTTTTTTTACTTTTTATAATGATTGTACTATTGACACATCTAAACGTATTGTCTCAACTTTGAATTCTTTAGAATTTAGAATTGTTTATATTTGATTTAATATTAAAAATAAAAGAATATTTTTGAAATCTTTTGTTGTTGCCTGTGAGAATTTTAAGACATTCTTAGAAGGTGATACAAGTGAAAATAAATTTGCCTTCTATATTAATTATTTTTTTCAGTCATCATTTTATGATCTACATTGTACAAAGCCATCATTAACAAAATCGAAATAAGTATGCCATCAAAATTAGAGTCTGCTAAGATGTATCTTATACATTAGAGTTTCTCCAGAGTAAAGCTGTCAACCATCCCCTTAACTTTAAATCTTCTATGAGAGATCACAGTAATTACAGAACTCCTGGCATGGCATTTATGTTGCCATTCACAGTGATGAATATACATTAATCAAGATGTCAATCCCAAACACATAAAGTTGATTTTAATATGTATTTATTTGAGCTACTTTTTTTCTAGAACAAGATACAACATCATCCACATATTGCTCTACATAATATTTATGTCATGTCTTGGGGTGCCTTAGGGCATTTGCTGAAATGCCCTAGGCCAGGTGCCAGTAAAATCCAGCCTTGGTGAGCCACTGGATCCTTTTCATGCGGACCCAGGCCCACCAGAGCCAGAGACAAACTGAGGACTGCTTGTAGCTCCAAACAGGTTGCGGAGGGCCAGACACAAGTAGCATTTTGCATTGGCCTACAGCAGAGCCCCTTCCTAGTGGCCTAGAACAAACATGCCTGGTGGCCAGCTTCAGACAACATCCACAACCTCAGAGGAGGTCCCAGGAAGCTTCACAAGCAACATATCCGAAGGAAGATCTCAGCAGGCACCAAACCCTGCTGCGGTGAATTCTGCTTGCTGTGGTGAGTGCCTGCACAGCAGCTTGCATGCTGGGATTGGGTCGAACTCAACAGTCAGCCAGCTTAAGAGCTGATCCCATGCATGAACAGGTCGATAGCAATCAAGATTCAATTACAACAAGAGGCCCTTATAGCCCACACAAAAGACATTCCTGGAACACCCGGCTAAGACAAAAAGACTGGACCCAGCAAGACATCCAATACTACCTAAGGCCACCCCACAGACTGTGAGTCATAGCGGATCTATCTAATACATAGAAACAAACACACATAGGCAGCCAAATAAACAGGCCCCAAGTAAAGAACATGGGAAATCTCTAGAAAAAGAGCTAAATGGAAAGGAAGCCAGCAATTTAGTAGACATAAAATAATGAGTATAAGGTTGTTCAACAGCATGAGCACACACATAAAAAAAACATAGAAACCATAAAGTAAGAATCTTCAAAATGAAGAGTACAATATATGAACTAAATGATACACTAGAAAAAATAAACAGTAAGTTGAATGAAACTGAGGATCCAATCAGTGATATGAAAGATATTTTTTTATAAGAGAAGCAAAAAGTAAAAAAATAAAATAAAATAAACCCAAAACTTGAGACTCTGGCTGGTGAGGCTCGGTTGGTTGGAGCATTGTCCCATAGACCTAAAGGCTGTGGGCTTGATTTCCACTCAGGGCACTGTCCTAGGCTGCAGGTTTCATCTTTGTTTGGGATGTGTTACAGAGACAACTAATTGATGTTTCTCACTCATATCATCGATGTTTCTGTCCCTCTCTCTCTTCTTTCCTTTCTCTTTAAAATCAGTGTGCATGTCCTAGGGTGAGGATAAAACAATGGTAATTTAAGGGACCTTTGGAACAACATGAAGCATAACATGATTTGCGTCATAAGCATACTAGATGGGACAGAGAAAAAAACAACAGAGAACTCATTTGAAGAAATAATGACTGAAAATTTTCTTAATCTGGTGAAGTAAAAATACACACAAGTTCAAGAAGTGCAGAGTCCCAAACAAGATGTGCCCAAAGAGGCCCACACTGAGACACATCATAATTAAAATAGCAAAGGTTAAAGACAAGGAGAGAATTTTTTAAAAATTGTTGTTCAAATATAGTTTTCTGCAGAAAGAAGGAGCTCCTACCCTTTGCAACAGCATGGATGGAGCTGGAAGGCATTATACTAAGACAAAGAGGGACTCTTAAAGGCCACAAGAGAAAAAAAAGTTACAGACAATGGAACTCCCATTAGGCTGTCAATTGATTTCTCAACAGATATATTTCAGGCCAGAGGGATTAGAATGAAATATTACAAGTGATGAAAAACAAGATCTACAATCTAGACTACTTTATCCAGACAGACTATAATTTAAAATAGAAGGACTACTATAGAGCTTTTCAAGTAAGAAAAAACAAAAGGAGTTTGTTACAACTAAATAAGTATTACAAGAAATGTTAAAGGGACTGCTTTAAGAAGGAAAATGGAGAAGAAGAAGAAGACAGGGGAGGAGAGGGAGGGGAAGAAGGAGAAGAAGAAACAGTTAAAATAATAAAATGGCAATAAATGTATACCAATCAATAATCACTTTAAATAAAATTGGATCAATTCCTCTAATCCAAAGATATAGGGTAGCTGTGTGGATATGAAAACAAAATCCAGACGTATCTGTCCACCTCAAAACAAAGGTACACATAAATTAAAAATAAAGGGCTAAAAATATATCTCATGCACATGGAAAGGAAAACAGCTCAGGTAACAATAATTAAATCTGACAAAATAAACTTTAAAATAAAGGCTATAGTAAGAGACAAAGAAAGACATTACATAATGACAAACGACTTGTAACTTGTACTGCATTTTCAAAACAATTGTATTTATTTATTTTTAGAGAGGGAGAGGGAGGGAGAAAGAAAGAAAGGGAAACATCAATGTGTGGTTGCCTCCCATACGCCCTCTCCTGTGGACCTGGCCTGCAACCCAGGCATGTGCCCTGACTGGGAATCGAACCAGTGTCTCTTGATTCACAGGCAGGCACTCAGTCCACTGAGCCACACCAGCCAGAGGAAAATCTTTTGCATTTTTATACAACAATGATGAACTACGAGAAAAGAGAGCTAGCAAAAAAAAAAAATCTCATTCATAGCTGCTTCACAAAAAAATACCTAGGAATAAATGTAACTGTGGATATAAAAGACCTGAACTTGAAAAATTATAAGACATTGAAGAAGGAAATGGAATAAGATACAAACAAGTGGAGGCATATACTGTGTTCATGGGTCAGAAGATTAAACATCATTAGAATGTCCATACCACCCAGAGCAATCTATAGGTTCTGTGGAATTCCTATCAAGATGCCAGTGATGTAGTTCATAGAACTAGAACAAACATTCCAAAGACTTATGTGGAAGCACAAGTATCCCAGAAAGCCACAGAAATCTTGAGAAAAAGAACAAAGTTGGAAGATTAATAGTACCTAATACTGAACTAAGTATATGCTACTACAGGGCCATCAGAACAACATGGTACTGGCATAAAAACAGGCACATAGATCAAGTGAACAGAATAGAGACCCCAGAAATAAATGCACATATTTATGGTCAATATTTGACAAAGGAGGCAAAAACATGCAATGAGGTAAAGATAGTCTCTTCAAAAAATGGTGTGAGGAAAATTGGACAGGTGCGTGAAAAAAAAGAAACTGGTCCACCTTCATACACCAAATGCAAGAATATACTTAAAATATACATAAACTTAAATGTTAGACCTCAAACCATAACAATCCTAGAAGGAAAAATAAGCAGGTAAATCTCAGACATTTCTTGTAGCAGTGAATTTTCTAATATATCTCCTCAGGCAAACAACATAATAGAAAAAATAAATGAATGGAACTTTGTCAAACTAAAAATGTTTTGTACTGCAAAGAAAACCATCAAGATGAAAAGATGACACTCTGAACGGGAGAACACTTTCTCCAATACATCTGATAAAAGGTTAATTTCCAACATTTATAAAGAACTTAGAGACTCAACACCCCAAAAAAACAAGCAATCCAATTTTAAAGTGGGCAAAAGGACCTGAATAGACACCTCTCCAAAAAGGACATATGGGTGGCCAATACATATATGGAAAGATGCCGAACACCACTAACTATCAGAGAAATGGAAATTAAAACCACAAAATATCACCTTATACTTGTCAGAATGGCTGTAATCAAGAAATCAACACAGAAAAGAGTGTTGGAGAATGTGAAGGAAAGGGAACACTCGTGCACTATTGGTAGCAATGCAGATAGATGCAGCCACTGTGAGAAATGGTAGTTATCTCAAAAAATTAAAAATGGAATTGCCTTCTGACCCAGTGATTCCCTTGCTGGCAATATATGCTAAGAATCCCCAAACGCCAATTCAAAAGAACATGGGCAATTCTACCTTCACAATAGTCTAAGGGCTCATCAGTAGATGAAGGTGTAAGAAAGCTGTGGTACATTTACACAATGGAATACTTGGCTGTAACAGAGAGAAGGAACTCTTACCCTTTGTGGCAGTATGGATAGATCTGGAGAGCATACTGCTAAATGAGGTAAGCCAGTCAGAGAAATACAAGTACTGTATGATTTCACTCATATAAACAAAATTGAGACAGACCCATAGATAGAGAGCAAACTGACAGTTGTTGAGGGTGAGGGTTGGGGGCCTAAGTGGTAATGTAGTGGGAATGAGAAAAAAAAGCAAAAAAAAAGAAAGAAAAACACCTAGACATGAGCAATAGTGTGGTGAGTGCTGTGGAGGGGGGATGGGCGGAGGTGGAGAGAGGAATAGGGGAGGTAAATGGTGATGGATAGAAACTTGGCTTGGTTTAGTGAGTATACAAAACTGTGTACAGATGACATATTGTGAAACTGTGCACTTGAAACCTGTGTCACCATAATTAATTCAATAAAAAATATCACTTGTATTTTAATCATAGCATTAATTTAAAATAGCAATTCTTATACATTTTCTATACAAATGAAGTAAACTCGTCATAAATAGGTCTCTTTGTACTACGATATACACACCTCACAAATATCTTCTTTCAGTTGTGAAGTAGAGAACAATATGTAGAAAGCTTCTAGTTGGAGCAGCTTGTAGTAATCATTGACACTATGGCAACCAGCTTCAGGACACTGGCTAATTTCCTCAGTAGTCAACCTTCCTGTTCTCTACTTCCAACCTGTTAGTGATCATTGCATTGACTATACTGCCCTACCCCTGTCTGAATCTAGATTCAGAGAATTACTGAACAGTTCAAACCATTACCAATATTAAATTTGGGACAGAGGCAGGGTGTAGTAAACAACACAGCATCAAATTGAGTTTCTGACTTTATAGTGTCTTTGTACTGCAATTCTAACGATCAAAAACAGAATATAGCATTACTATTATTATTTTTATCTAGACCATTGCAAACTCCTTCTAACTGCTTTCTATGGCTAAATGGCTAAATGCTCACTTCATTCTAAAACATTGCGTATATGATTTCCAAGTTACACTGATTATCGGTTTAATTGTATTAATTCTTCAACATAACCAAAGACAATAATTCCCTCCTTTCTGGGTTTACTGATTAAGGAATATCGATTACAAATTAGTGTAGAGTTAACTAGAATGTATCAAGGCTTAGAAATTACAAAATATTAAAAGGCCTGTCCAAAGTTGCAAAGCTCAAAAATGACAGAGTCAAATCTCAATATATGTCTTTATAAAAGCATTATTATTTTCATCTTTCCATTCTACCACAAACTGTATAAATGTCATTTGTTTAGTCTTCAATGCCATCTTATGTCCTCTCTCTATATAAACCAGTCTATTTTTACTTGAATAGGAAATCAGTCTTGGACTCATTTTATACTCTTTATTTTATCCCTTTATGCTTTGTGAATCTATATGATAGTTTTCTTGCTTATACTCCCCAAAAATATCAACTTCAGTGCCTATACAATTCTATTTCTGCAGTAATGATTTAAAGAATGTGTGGACACATAGCAAATGCTTTTAATCTTTGCTTCATAGATATAACTTACAAATACACACCAGGATGGGTGTTCGGTAACCTTATGTGTGGCTCATTTCTAGTATTCCAGTGTTGTTAGAAAGGACAATATTGTATACAATATTGTGTACAGGTTTCATCCAGTCAGGTTTCAGTACAGGGTTAAATGTAAAATAGGTAGACTTAGGAAGTATCTCTTCTATATTTACTACAATTTTTTTCTTTCACTGAAAATGAAGCTCACATTGTGGGAAATTCTTTTTAAAGAAGGAAAGACTATGGGGAACCAGAGAATTTTTGTCCTAAAGATTTTCTCAGCTGAAGTAGCTTTGTTAGCATCTGTATGTAGCTAATTATCAATTGGAAAAGTGAGCAAGAGGGAACTGGACATCGTGCTTAATAAACTGGGCAGCAAAACCTTTGGGAATTGTGGGTTTTGGCAAAGTGCCTGGCCTGTTCCAAACACAACCTAATATAATTCCAAGGGCACAGAGAAGCTCCGTCTTGCTCGTGACTTGCACTCATCCTGTGCACTCGGGTATCCTTCTCCATAAACATGGGGTCTTAGCAGCTGTGTGGCTGATGGCTGTGCAGATGCAACATGCAGGCTCCAGGCAGAAGCCTCAATACCGCGACACAGCAATGGGCTGCTGCAGGGAACACGAGCTAAACTAGCAGGATGCTGGTCTGGACCGTGCTTTAATGTGGATCAGTGACTCTGGGCAGTGGCCTTTATTCTGGCCCTACTGGACACAAGACTGGACCTTTTCCATGGCGGGGTGAACAAAGATGGGACACTGGGAAGTCAGGAGGAGAATCCCCTTCGCTTTACATTATCACTGAAGTTTACCAGGAACTCCATTCTTCTGCAAGGAAATTCTTTTCCTTGTGACACCACGAGAACTCTACTCCCATAAATAAAAATTTCACTTAACCTCTATTTGTGACCCGACTTAACTGGAAATAATTAAATTTCTGTGCAGGAAATCTAGAAAAATACATGCCGATGTTTATTTACTTTGGTTTTAGACGTATAAAAAATGGTCAAGTATTATAGTCCTTCCAAAACAGACAAGTTGTGAAAATGTATTTCTGTCTGGAGTGTAAAAACAGTGTCCAGTGATCAATCTTCCCTAATTACAAAAAGCAAACCTGAAGCTGTCCACAAAAACTTCTGAAATAATACATGTCTTTAACATACATAAAATAAACACAGTTGGTTTTCTAATTTATTATTGAGATATGAAATCAAATCTAACAGGAAGATATTTAATTTCTAAGCACTATTGGTTTTACCTAGTGTTTTGTGGGTAACTTAAAACTAATTTGAAATAACACTAATTCAATATAAACTAGAATGTAACATTTTACGTCAGAGATAAAATTCTGGTAAGACCCATTAAAACCTGCCTCCCAGTCTCCCCAACCACTGCCGTCCAGAAATTCGAGTCCCCTTTCCCACATCAAATCATCCGTCTGGCTCCAGTTTCCACATTTAAAATATAGAGATAATAATTCAGTTTTCATCTTAGCATTTAAGAATTTAAAGAGTGACTCCATTATATATCTTTGCTAACTTTGAAATCACTGATTCTTCAGTAAAAGTTATGTCTACTAGAAAACTATTTTAAGCTAGTCTTCTATGCTCTAATTTATTTAAAGAATGAAGAAGATTTTTTAATTTTTTATATTATTTAATTTTTCAATATCTTAATTTTTACTGAGATAAAAGGACATATAACATTATTAGTTTCAGGTATATCATATAACAATTCAATATATGTATATATTACAAAAGCATTACCACAATAAGTCTTGTTAACATCCATCACCATATATAGTTACAGATTTCCTTTTGTCTTGTGGTGAGAACACTTAGACCTACTGGTTTTGGCTGCTCTCTTAACAATAATACTATCTTCGCAGTATTAAAATGTTTATATTTATCTATTTAATTATTTACTTATTTTTTGGCAAATACATGTATTATATTGTTTAGAAAAAATGCCGAGTGGTAGTTTAAAACATTTCAGTTCTTCTGAACTGGTGTTTCAGGGCTCTTAGGGTATAATCCCTGCAGTGGAATTGCTGGGTCAAAAGGCATTTCCATTTTTAGTTTTCTTAGGAAGTTCCATACTGTTTACCACAGTGACTGCAACAGTCTGCATTCCCTCCAACAGTGCACTAGGGTTCCCTTTTCTCCACATCCTCTCCAACACTTGTTTATTGATTTGTGTATGATGGCCATTCTCACTGGTATAAAGTGGTATCTCATTGTGGTTTTAATTTATATCTCTCTGATGGCTAGCGATGCTGAGCACCTTTTCATATATCTCTAGGCCCTCTGTATGGCCTCCTTGGAGAAGTGTTAGGAACATGTATAAAGGACACATGTACAAAACCAAAAGTGGGTAGGACCAAGGCTGGGAGATGGGGATGGCTGGGGTGGGGGGAGTCATGGGAGGAAAATGGAGACAATTTTACTTGAACAACAACAAAAAATAAAATATATATTAAAAATAAATAAAACATTTAAGTTCTTTCAATTCTTAATTTAAATTATCTTGCTGTGTTATATGAATCACAGATGTATATTTAAATTATAATAACAACCTGCAGATTCTATCAAATTTATAAATTTTGCTTCATTCTTTAAGTAAAATAGCTCTCCATTATTTAGAAGGAATTTTGATGGTGGAAAAGCATGATTTATGGTGTTCATGGTAACTTAAGGGACAATAAGGTAGGAGAGAAAAGAAAATCAAAGTAATTTATTTAGTAAATTAAGCCAAATAAATCCAAACAAAATAAAAAAACAAAAACTTCAGGATCATGTATCTAATCCTAGTCTTTGTTCTATAATCTAAGAATGCATTAGTCTCTAAAATCACATATAAATCTGTATTAATACTTGCAAAGAAATTATTTCCATGTATTTTCTTTTTAACAGCACCATGTATGATTCCCTTGCAATTCTATATAAATATCTTATATTGCAAAGTATTTATTATGCTTCTATGGTTTTTAAAACAATAGAGTTTGGAACCAGAATGCTAAAGTTAAAAATCTGAGTCATGTAACTTACAATTTCTGCATTTGAAAAGTAATAAGAGCAGTGCCTTCCAATCTAAACTTGAAGGTAATCTGAAAGTAAAATGCATGCACACTCACATATGAAATACACATACATCTGTGTGCACACTCACACACTTGTATATCACATGAATATGTCTTGCTTGGAACAATGCCTGGGCAAACAGTGAGTACTATAAAATATGCTATTGCTTTCTTTTTTGAAGATTTTATTTATTCATTTTTAGACAGAGGAAAAGAGAAGGAGAAAGACAGGGAGAGAAATATCAGTGTGTGGATGCCTCTCAAGCACCCCATACCAGTTATCTGGCCCACAACCCAGACATATGCCCTGACTGGGAATCGAACCAGTGACACTTTGGTTCCCAGCCAATGCTCATTCCACTGAGCTACACCATTCAAGGCCTATTATTTTCAATATCTCTTCCAACACAGATATTATTATTACTAGGAGAATATAAAAGTAATATGTTATTTGTTTGGTTTAAAACAAAAGTCTTGATATGATTATAACTAAGGAAGATATACCTCATTAATGAAAAGAGACAATGTAAATTTGTACATACAAATAAAAGTAATTGATACATATTTATGTGAACATCAATATTTTTTGTTTAGACGTATGAGGTGTCATACACTTTTGATTTCATCAAGTGAATATGAAGTCGGTTAGTTCATGATGGCATAACAATTACAGTGTCTCATTGTCCTGATGTTGCTTTGTTTGCTGGAATTGCTTTCATTTCCTTCTGGTACAACTCTGACTACAACATAGAACAATTTTGGTTTTCTGATTATTCTAAAAGTAAAAGCTAATATGCTATTGGCATTTTAATTACATTTTCTGAATAGCAAAACAAAGTTTATGATTTTCTCTAAGAATTGCATAATCAATGACAGTTATACTTACATTGTATAATGTACAAGTGAAATCCTAATATTATTATTAGAGAACTGTGCATTGTGGCACTATCTTAGTACACAGATTTCTAAGTCTTTCAAATTAAATTATTTTTTTTTTCTGTTGAAAATGAGGCCTTCTTCCTTCTTCCTCTTAGTTATTTGGCTGATTTGTATACACAAATAGAAATAGAGATGAAATTTAGATAGTGATAAACAAAGATGTACAAATAAGGATAAGGATAGGGACAGACATATACGTGTAGTACAAAAAATATATATAACCTGTCTTATTTTACTTCCCATGTTGTTTATATCAAATCAATTTGGACCGTTATTTACCATTATAACTTCACTTTAAGGAAAGCTCTGTGATTCCACAAATCATATGTCTTTATTATTAATAATAATATTTCACTGATTTTTCTGTTAAAGCCTTAAAATTGACAGAAATAATGTAGGCATTCAATGATTTTTTTAAAATATGGAAACAAAAGCTATAGATTAACTTTCAAGTTATGAATCATCTGCTGGCCATTTCTGTAAGTAACTGAAAATTGTGATTTAATATTGTCTAAGATCACCTGATGTTAATGGCTAAGATCACATCAGGCCTGGTCTGGAATGCAAGTGCTGTTGTTTATGTTTATACAGCTTTCTGTCAGTTTTCTAAGGCTTCCATAACAAAACACCAAAAAACTGGGGGACTTAAAACACAGAAGTGTAATATATCACAGTTCTGGAGTATAGAAATCCAAAGTCAAGGTATCAGAAGGGCGATGCTCATTCTGTAATTTATAGAAGAAGGTTTCTTCTCCCACCTAAGTGCTAACCAGGCTCAACCCTGCTTAGCTTCCGAGATCAGATAAGATCCGGTGGAGGAAGGTTTCTTCTATGCCTTCTCTCGGATCTCGTTGCCCCAGACATTTATCGGCTTGTGAAAGAGTAGTTTCAATGTTTGCCTCCAAGTTCAGGTGACATTATTCCAGTTTCTTCCAGTGTTTAAATATTCCCTTTAGGAAGGACACCAGCCATATGGAATTGAGCTCACCTTTATAAACTTATTATAACTTGATTACCCCTGTAAAAATTCTATTTCCAAATAAGGTCACATTTTAAGGTACTGGGATTTAGGACTTCAACACACCTTGACTGGGGTGCAAATTTCAAACTACAGCAGGCTTTAATATTCTTACAACACGGTCTTCTGCCTCCTGTTTTCTAGTTCAAATACCTGGACCTGGTTAGTTAGACCATCACATTGGAAGTTGAAGGCAATGTCATATTGAATTTATTGAGGAAATGAAACAGTGCATGCTCAATAAGTATTTGTTGAGTGAATTAATTACTTTCATGTCATTGTGAGATGGAATAATAGAATTTTAAAAGCAATAGAGTATATACTCCAGTGTTTCACATATATTTTAAAAAGCTTCATCAATAGTTCTATACTTTCATAAGTTCAAATTCAAGATAGTTGTGAATTCATTGAAAACTTGACAAATTTTCAGACCATTTGAACAACATATGCAGATGCCCTATTAATTCAGTGTGTTATTTTTAGAAAAAAGTGTAAATTAGACTCTATGGCTTCATACTTTGTAGTGGCTGACAAATTATAAGGTGATCATAAATCAAAGCTTCACTTAATTTTCTATTGTTTGATATGATATTTTCTAGGGTTTCTGTAGTTAGAAAAAAATAGTTCAATTTGAATCTAAATTAAACAAGAAATGACTTATAAATATGTTACATTTAATATTTATTTGCTAATCTTGTTTGTTTCCTTCACTGGCAAGATGATTTACGTATTATTTTTATAAAAATAAATTTTAAAGTTCAGGGTAAGCTTAATCTACTTTGGTGAGGTAGGAAAAAGAAAATGTAGAAAAATAATTATTAAAAAATAAATCTCTTTGTATTTTAGGATGATCTTTTTGTTATGAGTCACCTTAAATCCAGAATTTAGAACTTTATGGGAGCTGTAAGCATACACTGAGCAATTAAAATGCAGTTGAAAAATCACACCTTTAAAGTTTGTTTTGATTTAATTATCTGTTATAAAAATATCAGGTTCTTTGCAGCTAGTTCTTAAATAGATCATCCCCTACCCCAAACAATAAATAGATCACCCAATTAACCCAATACAAATAAAATCTAAGAATGGTATATGATTAAATTTATATTAACAAAAACAACTCTAATTGACTAAGAACTTAAAACGATGCACATTTTATGAGAAGGAATGGAGTACATTTAAATAAAGAGAATACTTTCAAAGAATAGCAAAATAATGGAAGAAAATGTGGCTCGAGGTTTGGAGAAAAACTAGGTAAAAATGTGAGTATGTACATGCATATGTATACGTGTGTGTAAGTTTGGGGGTGTCCTTCAAATATAACATGTAAAGAGGAAACAGAAGGTGTAAAATAGTGTATTCTGAAGCAGAAGTTAGATAGCACTTATAATCATTTTAACAGTGAAACAGTGTAGATAAGAAATCTGACATTTAAAATTAAATAAAAATGCAAACACTTTCCCTGCTTTAAAATTTTATCATTTTACCTGAGTTTATAAGTACCTCAGGGTTAAGCATCCCACACCAGCTGCCTGGTCTGCGTTTCTCTACCCCTGCCCAGCCCAGAACACCCCTCCCAGCGTCTTTGCTCTCAGTATACAGGAGCACCATCTCCATTTCTCATGCCCACAAACCATTGCTTAGCATTCAACTTTTTGTCCTTATGTTCATTTGCTATGACTTCTCAAGACCTCATATATAGGTATAGATATAGAAGTAAATAAATAAATATATTTGTAAAAAGTTGGTTTATTGTCTCTTTCCCCACTGAAATATAAGGTGCAAGAAGGAAGGAACTCTTCTCTTTTTTTTTTCTTTTTTCTGTCTGTATCACAGTTTCTAAACAATCCTTGACACAAAATGAACACTCAAAAACCTAAATCAGTTCCACATAAACAGAGAAAGTAAATTTCACTATACATGTATGAAGCTTTGCATTAATGACTTACTTTTAATGACTTTTGTTGTATCTAAGTTATATTTGTTTTTATACTTTACTAGTATTACTGTACCCTTAAACATATACATAGGTATGAATTTTGAACATTATACCAAAACTAATCCATAACTATTGTTAATTATATAATTCTGATATTAGGAAATACTTTTTCTTTTATTCCTCCTAGTTTTATTAAGGTATAATTAATAAAATTATATATATAAAGTATACATTTATACACTTATATATTTAATGTAATATTTTGATATTACGAGGAGGGACCTCAAAATTCTGAATTTACTTATGAAAAATTGTGTATTTATTCTTGTTGTTTCAACTTGACTCACCTTCAAAGTACTCTCCATTTGATGCAATACACCTACTGAGACATTTTTTCCCAACTACTCAAGACAGTTTTGAACTTGGTGATTTGGATGCCTTTTAGTGCTTTTGCTGCTTTTTGTTTCACTTCTTCCACATATGAAAAACATTTCCCTTTATGGACTTTCTTCATCTGGGGAAACAAAAAAATGTCACTCGGGGTGAGATTGGATGAATAGCAAGGGTGAAGTATGCCAGTCATATTATTTTTGGTCAAAAACTGCTGAATACTCAGCCTGGTGTGCACAGATACGACCTTGTAAATCATCCATCATGAAAAGGGGGAAAGACTTTGAAAGAGTCTTCAAAAAATTTCACTGAAGCCAAACACAGCCTCTCCCAACAATGCCAGCTAGTACACTGATACAGATGGGCTCCTAGAATACTCACCTACTTGGGAAAGCCTATACTACAAGGGGCCTACCCTCCAGAAGATAATTCTGGTCTTTTTGGGGGGTCCACCCTCATATGTATGTATACACACATATGTAAACATTGTTATGTGATTATTACCATAATCAAGCTAATTGGCATATTCATCACCTCAGTTATACTTTTCATTAAAACATTTGAATTCTACTATCATAACAGATTGTATGTTTATAATATATTGCTAACTGTAGCCATCATGCTATAAATTAGGTTTCCAAACTTATTCATCTGTAAAGGAGATATTTTATAATTTAAACATGGCATTATATCTATCACTCCTGAGTCTCCAGTAACCATTCTACTCTCTGTTTTTATGAATTTGAATTTTTTAGATACAACATATAAGTGCGATCATACAGTATTTGTCATTCTTATGTGTGGCTTATTTCATTTAGTGTAATATACTTCAGATTCATCCATGTTGTTGCAAATGTCAGAATTTCTCATTTATAAAGGTTGAATAATAGTCCATTGTATATATAGACATATAATATATAAATTATATATACACAATGAAATTGTATACAATGGAAATACATACATATATATGTGTATGTGTGTTTATATATATGCATGCTATATATACAGTGAAACCCCTTAGGGTAAATACACACACAAAAAAGAGATCTCTGGAAAACACAATAGTTTTATTTTTAATATTTTTACAACCTCCATATTGCTTTACAAAGTGGCTGTTATAATTCATATGCCCAAAGACAGTGTTCATTGGTTCCCATTTCCCCACATCCTCTCCTGCGATTGTTATCTGTCGTCTTTTTGATAATCACCATTCTAACCACTGAAAGATTACATTTCATTGGGGTTTTTGATTTGCATTTTCCTTATAATTAGTGATGTTGAGTACCTTTTCATGTATGTTTTGGATAAGTTCCCTGACAGATGCCGCTGGAGATCTAAATCAGGCGAGGTCACATGCATGTTACTGGGTCTGCATTGGGTCTGCAGTTGACAGGCTTGTTACCAGGGGATAGGTAGGCATGGTTCTTGCCTAGATGGATGAGACTTCCTCCAGGGCCATAGCTGAGCAGGGCTGAAGCCAGGTCATAGAGTGACTTTTGGGGTTACAGACAAGTCCACAGTTACCCAGAACCAGAGGAATGTACGGGTGTGGCTTCTTCTGGGTCCTTGAGCAGGCTCTGGCTGAGTCTGAGGCTGTATAGACATGGTCCCTGGAACCAGGCTGGAGGGGACAGGATCCCAAAGCCACTTCAGGATCCATGGTCAGGTCTGCTGCCACTGGGCCTGTGACCAGAAGTATGGATAGTGTGACTATCCCTGGGTTCCTTAGTACACAATGACTTAAAGAGGCTGGAGTCAAATCTCTTGGGGAATGGGCTGCTTTGGACCTGTAGGCAGGACCACACTGGCGAGCCTGCACTGGGACACAGGTTTGCTTCCACAAAGCAGCTCTCCTTGTTATGGGGCTTCACCAGGGTTTGCAGCTTCCTACCTTGATCCCAAAGCTTCCAGCCATGGCATTTTTGTTCATGAATGGTTATAATATTATTGTTTATGTGGGAGACTACTAGTTGGGACCTCTAATTAATTCTATGTATCTGATATCAGTTCTAGGAAGTGTTTTTTACATACTCAGAATATGTAATTGTATTTTGAATGAATTGTTATACATATTTTATAAAACAATAAAATAATTTATAAAACACATTAATAATTTCAAGAATCTGCATACCTTCTGGAGTCTCCCTCATTCCCTTAAATAATGTTGGAAAAATCATTACTCAAATTGTATCTTGAGTTTTCCATTATTTAGACTAAATGAACATTGCCAAGCACATTTGTTATTAACCTGAAATGATTTCAAAGATCCCTCTCATTTTATGTTAATTTACATTTAGATGGATGGGCCTTTGAGAACATTGGAAGGGGGCATCTTATTCTCAAGAGTAACTAATTCACTGCACATTCAGTGCAGTTAAATTGCACCTGCGGAAGGCAGATCTCATCTCTCTGAATCATTTGTTTTCTGCACCGTGATCAAGGAGAAATGACACTTTGTTCTTTTATCTAATTCATGTACATATTCTACTAGATATAAAACACACTATTTGACACACCATGAGAAAGGTACATAGTATGATATTAAGACTTTTATTTTATTTAGAACATGATACCATAACTCACTTTGTGTCTTTCTAAAATCCTAGAGAATTAAATAATATTTCATGCAAATAAACTATTTAGGATAAGTAAAGTATGAACAGAAGTAGTAAAGCAAAGCAAATATACACACCTAATGAACCAACATATTTGTTTTCATTGAACTTTAATTATTCTGATTTGCAAAGGAAAATAGAAAACAATAAACTAATTTTTTAAATCACTGAATTCATAGTCATTCTCTTATAGAAAGTTATATAATATCATCAGATATAATTCAAAAAAATAAATTGATTTCTGTGGGACATACAGGGACTGGCAGAAGTAACACCTGAGTGTAGTTGGTAAGGTAATAATATGGGTATAATAATTTATAGTTTTAATTAGAATATTTCACCTAAAATGTCATATGGTGTGCCTGAGTGTGATAGTTTTTTTAAAGGCCTAATTCATTTATTTTTAGAGATGGGGAAAGGAGGGAGAAAAAGAGGGAGAGAAGCATCAGTGTGTGGTTGCCTCTTATGTGGCCCCTACTGGGACCTGGCCATGTGCCCAAGCACGTGCTTTGACCGGGAATAGAGCAGATGACTCTTTGCAGGCTGGCACTCAATCCCCAGAGCCACTCCAGCCAGGGCTGAGGGTGATATTGTTATGTGACAGAATTACATGCTTATTATTTTATAATAAAAGATTTCATAATAAAAAAGGGGTGCTATCTGTGCCAGACCCTGTATATTGATGTCCTCTTCTTATTAAAAAATTAGGAGTTTGACATATGCTTGAATAAAATCCCATTCATATTGGTTATAAAGGTAGTATTAAATGGTACCTCCAATCAAATAGTAAATTTCCTCAAGAGTATGTCAAAAGCCCACTCCTGAAAATTATAAGGGATAAATGAGTTTAAAATTTCTGGATCAAAGAATATTGGCAAATCATTTTTATGAGATTATGTATAAAGCATATATTCTAATTGCTAATTCTTTCTGACACAAATAAGTACAGGTACAATGACTAAACTACATTAAACCTGAGCTCTGAGTATAAATCTTTTATAAATCTTTAAAACCTTAAAATGTTAAACAACAATAAAATAACAGAAACTAATACTTAAACATAATATGTATAAAGAAACATTTAGAGCAGTATAAAATATGGTTAAATAGAAACAGCATGGCATCAAAACAGAAGGCATTCAAAATGCAGTGCACATGTCTCCAAACATATTAGATATGAATGGTCAGTTTCATCTACACAAACCACACCCCCCACAAAACCCCAAATATATATTCCACAGCTGTGTAAATCAGATATGAATGTAAAGGCTTAGTATTTCCAGGAACTAGTTATTTTAGCTTATTGTCAGTGAATTTTTACTTATAAATACATTATTTTAAACAATAAGTGTAAATGTTTGATTTTTAAAATGTTCTTATGGTATTCCTTCCCAAATTATTTAAGTCAAATATCAGTGTGTACTTTACTTTTATATGCTTTAATTATTTTAAGGGGACATATGAAGATATTTATCATGAGATTGGAGTCCAACTTACTCTTTACATAAACAGAATATTCTATGCATATAAGGTTGTATGGCAATATTGGAAGTTATCAAATTATGTTTGGTGAATAGTGTTGGGTTATTTCCCCTCTATTATTTTCTATGAATATTCCAAATTTGTTTTAAGACAGTAGAACTTTAGGATTGAATCTAAGGCTGAAGTAAGCACTAAACAATGACTACTGAAGTCCTATTGCCATTAGAGTCTAATATCTCATTTGCTAAAGTCAACATTTATTCAAAGAAATTTAAACTTTTTATTATAGGTTTTACCCAGAATTATTGGATAGGTATTTCAAATCAATTTCAAGTAAACATATGAACTTACTAACTCATTGTCTTTTAAACATTAAATCAATTATTTTATTTAACATCAGTATTTTCAATTCACATAGAGATTATAAAATATGATCAATATTTTTATTTTGAATGATATTGAATCCGAGAATAAAGGCCCTTTGCTAATATTTTCTCTACTTTGCTTCTCGTTACTACAATCAAGCTAAGTGACATATTTATAAACTCACCTATTTACTCTCTCCCTCTTTTATGTGGTGAGAACAATTGAGATATTCTTTCTTAGCAAAATTTAAGTATACCATACATTATTAATAACTATAGTCACTATGCTATACTATTGATTATTTAATAATCTCATATACAGCTTAGTGAAGTCATCATTTTTATTAGTTATGTTAATAATTTAGGGGCTTAGATTTCTGTGTGCATAATTTTAAATGTTAGCATGTAGATGATTATGTTTCTTGCTATTTCAGAATTGAAAAACTCATAAATTACATAAATAATACATTTTTAAGATTGCAGAATACCTATTCTTCTTTTATGCTTAACCTAAACAGAAACTTGGTAATGTGAATTATTGTCAGTGTAAAGATAAAAGTAGCGTCCACAGCATACTGAATATCTGTTGTTTCGGACTACCCACCAGATTGAACATTCTTAGTTATCATCAGAAAATTCCCAGCTTCATGGTCTTGGATACCAAAGTAAAATTCAGAAAGGGAAATTCCTAGAATCATTGTCAACTGGTACACAGAGTTGGACATGAAGACTCTCAAATCATAAATTATTCAAAATTAAGTTTGGAAACCAGTGAGGTGATAGAGGACTCATGACACTTGTTTTAGGTAAAGGTCAAATTATCAGGCCTTGATAGCAGCAGGGGTGACAGGGTGGTATTCTGTTGACTTCAAGTTCAAGTACATGACCAAGAAATAGCTTCAGCTCGGGCAATTGGACAACAGCAGTAGTGTCATCTTGAGATGTTTTGAATATGTATTCTGAGGCACAGTTCCTTAAGATTGTTTTCTATTCCTCATGACAATTACCTGAATAAGCTAATATCCATTTACTGAATCTATACTTGCTTATTCACCAAGAGTCAGCTCTGTTACTTGCAACTAAGTCTTGTGAAACAGAAAAATCTCATATCAATTAATGATTGAGTTTGTTATGAGCTATAAGTGACAAAAGATCTAACAAGAGTTTGGAAATGGTTCCCCCCCCCCCACCGCCCCTCTGCCCAATGCCCTAAGATGTCCAAAAAGACAAGATCACTGAATTGATTTAAAAGCCCAAAGCTAACAGTGACAAGATTTTCATATTTCTCTCTGCTGTTCTCTATGGGTGTCACATGATGATTATTAAGATTCAGCCATTTAGACAGATTTCCTTTAGTAAAAAAAGATTAAAAACAGATAATGCACCCCTGGCTGGTGTAGCTCAGTGGATTGAGCACGGGCCTGTGAACAAAAGGATCGAGGTTCGATTCCCAGTCAGGGCACATGCCTGGGTTGCAGGCCAGTTCCCAGCAGGGGACACATAAGAGGCAACCATACATTGATGTTTCTCTCCCTAACCCTTCCCCTCTAAAGATAAATAAATAAAATATTTTAAAAAAAGGATAATGCAAAGGGCAAAAGGAGGCTGACATATTAGGGCTACAAATCATAGCAGAATTTTTCAGTAGACTTGTGTCTTTGCCTGATTGGCTTACATTGTGTCACAGAGCCACCATAATTGCAATAGAGTCCAGTGACTATAATTTCATAGTGGGGTGCATGGCTGCCCCCAATTAAATTTTGACAGGTTTAAAGAAAACTTTAGCCTGACTATATTATTCAGGATATCATATAGATAACAACAACAGAAAAAAAAAAAAACGTTAAAAACAGGCTGACGGTGTCCAGAGGGGAGAGGGGAGGGAATTTCAGGGGAAAAGGGGAAGGGTTTATAGGAACAAGTATGAAAGACACATGGACAAAAACCAAGGGGAGTGGAAATGGGAGGGAGGAGGAGGGATGGGACTAAAAGAAAACTGTACTTGAACAATAATTAAAATTCTCTCTGGCTATTTAACACCAAAATGTATTTATTTAATATGGAGAAATTTATATTTATAGTAATCACAAAAGGCCAGAAGAATAGTTATATTCCTTATTTTTAAGGCTGAACTTTAAATATTATATCAACAGCACTAACTAAAGGATATGCTTTCTGTCAGAAAACTTCTGTCAGAAAACTGCTAACCTGACTGCTGCCCCATCAGTCATACCCCATTAATTATAACCTTGGGATCAAAAAGAAAACGTGGCATTGTCACCACCCCAGCCCTAATGGGTGTCTCTTAGGTATTTTCCAACTATAGCACTGAACTAGGCCTAATTTAAGTCTTATGTGGAACCAAATTGAATAGAACCAAAATCACATCATAAAGACTATTTAAGAGAAGTTCAAAAAATGTAATTTTTAACTTGTAAACCTCTACTGTACAGAAATATACCAGAAACCTCTTGTGAGATATGTACCATGTCTAGTATAATTCTTTCTTTAAATTCATAATTCTTATAACAACTAAATCAGGGGGAATGAACATTCAACATTTAATTTTTGTATTCTGCTGAAAATTCTAAGTTCTCAGCAGAGCATATAAAGGTCTGCCCATTTTTTTTCTACCCATGTTCTTCGTTTCATATCTGAACACACTGTTGAATGCTTTATGTTCAACCTTAGACATTTTACAGTTCTCTAAACAAACTTCTTGGTATCCCAGATCCTTAAATTTATATTTTAGTACTTTACTTATTTCATTTTTTGTCTAGCTAAATTCTGTTCCAGTCTTAAGATACAACTGTGCTACCATATTCTACGAGAGCCCTAGCCTGATATCCTCTCATTTTGTTTATTTCTTCTTAAGAACATGTCCCACTGCTCTTCGCACATATGTATGACTGCACTTGCTTCACTTCGTTTTAATTATCTCCATGAGAAACTTGTCTTTGCTATGATATTATTAGTTACTTGAGGAATGGACTTATGTTCACTTATATGTTGGGAACAAATTATTCAGTGTCTGATACTTGAACGTTGTCAATAAATGTTTATGAGAGAAAAAAATCAATTGACAAGACCACCTTCAAGATTAACAATGATTATCAACAGTAAAGAAAAGGTTTTATCCAAGTTTTATTTAAGATGTTTTTAACCCTGGCTGGTGTGGCTCAGTGGATTGAGCATGGGCTGTAAGCTAAAGGGTTGCCGGTTTGATTCCCAGTCAGGGCACATGCCTGGGTTGCAGGCCAGGTCCCTGGTGGAGGCCATGTGAGAGGCAGCCACACGTTGACATTTCTTTCCCTCTTTTTCTCCCTCCCTTACCCTTTCTCTAAAAATAAATAAATCTTTTCTTAAAATGTGTTTTTAAATATAAAGATTGCTTGGAATAAACTTGGTGTTTAAATTCAATTTTTTGGACATTAGTAAAAATTTATTTGTATTTGTAATAATAAGAATCAAGATGCTGTTGTTATTGTAAGCAATAAGCTCAATATTCTCATTTTTTTTTATTTTGTTTATTTTTAGACAGAGTGGAAGGGAGGGAGAAAGAAAGGGAGA
Source organism: Carollia perspicillata (assembly GCA_004027735.1). NCBI lineage: Eukaryota > Metazoa > Chordata > Mammalia > Chiroptera > Phyllostomidae > Carollia > Carollia perspicillata. The sequence goes on from PVKM010004341.1 coordinate 29,901, forward strand.
CAAACTCCAACATGTGGATGCCTCTCCCCTGCACCTCACCAGGGATGTGGCCCACAACCCAAACATATACTCTGACTGGGAATCAAACCAGTGATCCTTTGGTTCACAGGCCAGCACTCAACCAGAGACACAACAGCCAGGGCAGCTTGACTTTAAATTATTACGTTTCACACAATGCAACAGTCACTTGCATAAACCTAATATGTTTTAATGTCTTATCTGCAATGACAGAAAACACCAAAGAATTGTTTAGAAAATAATCTAAGACTCAAATGTTCAAGACAAACTTTTGATCTTATTTAATTTTTTAAATGGTAGAGTTATAGTCTATATGAGTAGCATAAGTCTCCTACTAAGAAATATATTGCCTTCAAAAAGATTGTAATTTATTTATTTTCACTTTTACTATGAAAATTACAAAGCTTATTTATTTTCTCTAGGGAAACAGTAAATATAACTAATTATTTATTTTAAAATACTAAGAAATAATGAATGAAAAGGAATTCTCTTTTGTGTGATTAGTTATATTCCTTGGAAGATCTTATAACAATATCAGGTCTTCATTAACTAGAAATACACTTTTCTCCATTTTGTAAATTAAGTTACAAGTAAAATACAAGCACAATATCCATATGTACTTATGCAAGGTTGTCTTTAGAAAATGCATTATACAAAAAATTAAGCGCTCAGAAGTTATCCAGGGGGTCCAACCTTTAGGTGTCTCTGGGCCACACTGGAAGGAGTGTTGTTTTGGGTCCCACATTAAATACGTTTAATTACAAGGAAAACTCATAATGTTTTAAGTAAATTTATGATTTTGTGTTAGATTGCATTCTCAGCCATCCTGGGCTGCATGCGGTCTGTGGGCTGTGGGCCTTGGTTTGGACACACCTGGTGTACAACTGATACTTTGATTAGTGATTGTAAAAATTACTTAAATTAAAAAAAAAAATTAAAACATTGTTCCAATATTTTGCTACCCCAGTAGTGGATTTTTTATAACCCACTAATAAGTCATCCTAACATGGACCTATTTCATGTGGGGCAATCAACAAGCATTTTCATTTGAATACCACCCACCATTTTTTCCAAGCAAAGAAATCCTGTCAATATTTGTAGCAGTCAAAGCTTAGGGACAGCTCTTATTTGAGACTGTCTCATGGTATTGTGGACTTTTAGTATCGGTTGCTTTTCTGTGAGCATTAGAATTCTGGACTCTGGTAAAAGCCTGCTATAAACATAACTGAGTTTTTAAAGGTTTCTCTAAAGTTCCGCAGGGATTTAAAATGAAGAATTTCTAGCTACCCTGGCAATAAATAAAATATGTTCTTTAATGTTAGAACCCAGTACTTTTTTTCTTTAATGTTAGAACCCAGAAGAAAGAAGAAATCAACATTAGAAAGAAAAAGAATAAAATATGACTGAAAAATCAAAATGGTTTTCATTCTGGCCTCCATGTTTTTGTCACTAGATGTCAAAGTTCTTACGACGTTACTCTTGCTTTGCTTTTATCATTGGAGGTTAGGTGGGATCCAAATAAAGTATTTTAATTACAATTTTTTTGAAATTGTTTAGTTCAAAATTAGCTGGCAGTAAGAAATGCATATATACAAGGTCTGTCTAGGAAAAGTCCAGCCATTGTTAGTTAACATGACAAGAATGGTTTGTGAGGCATTGATGTAACCAAGCAGCCAAGGACTGTGGACAGGAATGTGCATGTGTGAATAATGATGACTTCACTGTGCTAGTTAGTGAGAGTGGTAGATAATTTTGAATGAGCGTGTGCACTGTGTGCCTATGCCATTCATAATAACTGAGCTAGGAGAGCAATAAATCTACATTAAATTTTATGTTAAGCTTGAACATTCTTCTGACAGAACTATTCAGATAATTCAGGAGGCCACAGATATGGGCAGCTGGTGATTGGCAGCTTCATCATCATGTCTCCTGTAAAGTTTTTTTGTGAATCATCAAATCACCCAGGTCACTCAGCCCCCCTATAGCCCATACTTGGTGCCTTGTAACTTTTGTTTTTTTCCAAACTAACATCACCTTTGAAAGAGAAGAGATTTCAGACCATCGATGAGATTCAGGAAAATATGAAAGGACAGCTGATGACGATTGGGAGAACTTTGTGAGGTCCAAAGGTGCCTACTTTAAAGGGGACTGACGTATTGTCCTATGTACAGTATTTCTTGTACCCATATCTTCTTAATAAGTGTATCTATATTGCATATTAAATGGCTGGATACTTTATGGACAGACCTTATATAGATTTATATATACACACACATATAGACATAAACATACATATATGCAAAAATATGCATATACACACATGTTCATATAAGCACACATAGGTGTCATCATTGTTCTCTATTTTTATATAAGACATGTATTCAAATATTGATCTCAGCAAAATAAATAAGAAATAATATCCTAAAAACAACTAAAAGTCAAAGTACATATAGTAGTAGAGAAATAATTATAATGCTTATGACTAAATAAATAGCTAATTTTTGAAAAAATTAAATAGCTTTAAGAGAAGGATTTAGAGAATATTAAGTCATATGGTCATTCCAATTACAGTTCTTATATAATTAATTATTATGAAAAGTAGCAATTAATGGGACCATAACTTTCATAACTTTGTATCTATTTGAATGTACAAAATAATATGGAATTCTTAGAAATTAAGAAGATACAAAAACATTACTTAGCATTGTTTTATTCTGCACTGGAATGATCATATCAATAAAAAATGTCTACTCCTGTATGGAATACTTGCAAGCTGTTTTCAGATATTTGCAAACTGATTCTAAAGTTTTCTTTTCTTTAAATTTTATTCTTGTTTATTCTATCACAGTTGTCCCAATCCCCTGCCTTTGTCCTCCTCCATCCCCACCTCCTCCACTCCCACAATCCATCCCCGCACTGTTGCCCATGTTCATGGATCACTCATACATCTTCTTTGATGTGCATAATGTCATTTCTACTCCAAAATTTTCCTAAACATACTTCTCATTGATGACCTTAAAAACTATACATTAATTGCATTAACTATTCTATAAATATGATAGAAGTTAAATTTTAATTACACATACATTACCATAACAATTTTTAAATTTTGTTTCTTCAGCAACTTGGTAGACTACACAATGGGTAAAATCTTTCCAAATCCCTATTTTTTAGTCTAATGTGGTCTATATTCCAGGCATAATATATCAAAAAAATAATTTGCCACTCATCATATTGAGGATAAATATAGGTATTGCTACACAGTATAAAAAAAACAACAATGAGAGATCCATACTTTCTGTACTTATAGCCACTCATCTAAAAGCGATAATAAACACACACATGTTTATATGTGTGAACATGTATGTAAGTATATATTAAACATATATACTTATATGACACAGACACACAGACAACAGCATGGTGATATCCAGAAGAAAAGGTGGAAGTGGGCAAAGAGGGGAAAACAGAGAGGAAAAGAAACTTTGCTTCAGGGGACAGTTACACAGCACAGCATGCAGGTGGTATTTTATTGAGTTGCACACTTGAAACCTGTGTGGTTTTGCAAACCAATGTCACCCCAATGAATTGAATTTAAAAAATAAAAATAGCCCTGACTCGGTTGGTTGGGCATTATCCCACAAAGCACAAGTTCTCTCAGCATACCAGATCAATGTTTCTCTAAAAATCAGTAAATAGAATCTTTAAAAATAAATAAAAGTGCCAATTTATAAAATAAATTGTAAATTTACTTTTTAAACAGGCTTTCATGCAATTTTTAATGACATTCTATTATTTGTGGAAGGAAGGCAGCGAATTCCTGAATTTCACTTCAGGCTCAAATACAGTTTCTGGTTGTGACCAGTTCTTTGATGATTTGTTAAGGTCTTCTGCATTAAAAAGCTAAAAATCATCTGGTTTGAAGTCAAGCTGATAAGGGCATAAACTTCCAACCAAGAAAGCATGGTTTTATAGACAAATTTTAAGAGTACATGTGAGTCACAGGAAAGAGAACTGTAATTCTAAGTTATATACTTCTCTCTTCCCTCAGCATTCATTTTTTTCTCATCTTATCTGTCTTTATTTTTTCCATGTTAAAAATAAAAAGTCAATGATTTTTGGCAGACAATCTAGAAGAGAAAACTATCAGCCACGAAGGAGAATATCCGAGCTATTGGCAAATGCTTAAGTTAAAATGAAGCTAATGTGAACTAGAATTTGCATTCTAGTCATCGGTGTGGTATATAATCATGTACTGTATGCAGTTAAATGAGTCTTTTGTCTTGCTGTAATGAATATCTACATCCATCCTAACAGTTAATGAGGAATAAATGACTTATTATCCACGAATGACTGTGTCTAAATAGCTCTGCAACAAAAACAGAATATTAAAATGTGTAGCTGAAATAGATCTTAAATGATAATGAACTTAGATTATTAATTACTTTTTAAAACATCCCAAGGTTCACTGCTTTAGGATGAAATCAGAACTACATCAAGTTCAAGCACAATGACAGGTTCAAACCCTGAATTTAAATAGAATTGTAATGCTGTGTTTTTGTGTGTGTGCATGCAATATGTGTATGTATGCATGTGTGTGTTCAAACACACATATATCTACTACATACATATATATACACACTAACACACATTTAAAGAAAAACCGCCCTTGGTAAAATGTGTTAGCTACCTTAAACGTAATTAAGCTTGCCTTCCCAAAAGTGATGCAATTCATGCTTAATGCAATAATTTATGTTTTATAAATTTTAATTTGCAAAAAGCATGCACATTAAAATAATTGTTTTGAAATATATGCATATTTTTGAAATAATGAGGGATTATTTTTGTGAAACCTGAGGTTATCTTTTAGAATATAATTTTAAATGAAATTACAACTTTATGTCTCTTTCATAATATTTCATTATATTATTTTGCTTAACTAATGTGAAATAGATTTTTAAAAGCAGTTTCATCCATAATGTTTTGTCGTGAAAAATTCAAAGGCAATTCTTTGTCAGAATAATGAGAGCACCTCTACAAATGGCTTAATTCAGACTTTGTCTGAATCACCTCCTCAAACTTTGGAAAAACTATTTATTATTACATTATATATCCTAAATAGCCTTTAATGTATCCATTCTTTTATTTAAGTTTAACAATATTTCACCTACCTTTATCTTGAGCTCAGGGAACTGTAGTCACCTCCAAATGACCAACAGCAACATTTGTGTCCTTTCGATCCATTTCTCTCCCTAAAAGCAAAGTAATCTATTAAACTACCATATCTGAGTGTGTCTTCCCCATGACTTATTGTTCAAATCTCCTCATTGCTTTTAGGGTTGGCCCCAGATCCTTCCACTGACTCTGCTTCCTGTACAGCATGCCCTCTTTTGCTCTTTATTGATACACAGTACTCTCGAGATATTCTCTTACTGAGCCACGTACCATTTCCAGGGACCTTTTCATATCCTATTATACTCACACTTTAGTTTTGTCTGAATCATCAGTTTTCCAGGGCAAATTACCCTGAACTTCCAGATCAGTTAAATTTCTACTTTCCATTTCTACATAACCTATGTATATCTCCAGAATAATTTTCCAAAGTTATGATTTTACATTATAGTGAGAACAGAATTTACACTAAGCCATGGGGCAACTTTATGTAAATCAGAAATTATGGCCTGAAATTGCACAGCATTGTGTGGTAAACAGAATTAGTATTAGATGTCAGGCTCTTCTTGTCACACATACTAGAAATACAATCAATTAATCAATGGCATTATATCATGCATATATACAGATAGCAAGTTGTCTTAGTTTTTTGACACCTATTTCTGGAGAGAACAGAAAAAAAAAAAAAAAAAAAACCCTATCAATGCCAGTAATACATGTTCTGGATTCTTACTATGCTTTACTTTATGAGTAAATGACTGAACTATCAGAAAAATAGAAATCTGTGCCTTTCAGGAGCTGAACATTTTCAAGATTAATTACATTTGGACAAAAACTTGGCAGACAACTGTACATTTGAGTTTATTTCAAAAAGATCTCATGCTTTTAGGTCAAGTTTCAACATTCTAAGCTACCTCCAATCTCATGCATATATCACACATTGTTTTGGGATAAATTATCGTAATAGTCACTGTATTTCTGCTAAATGCTAGAGAAATATAAAAAACATTTTCCTCTGCAGATACAGCAACAGTTCATTGTCAATGGAAAATAAAGGTAAGATAGAGTGGAGAAAAGAATAACTTGTATGATGATACATAACAAAAATTTGGGAAAAAGAATGTTTTTAAGATAGTATTTTTACTACACATTATGATATTATCATGCTATTTTTTATAGTGGAATGGCAATACCAAGAAGTATCATTGTTATTTTATATCCTCAGAACTGGAAACAATCAAAAATAGAAATTTATTTGAAATAAATTTAAAATTAAAACAAAAGTGCTATTCCTTATTTTAAGTTAATTTTTTTTCCACAAAGAGAAAAAATGATTGGTCTGTCTAGAGAAGTCTAGCAAACATGTAGACATGAGTGGGCTGGATGAAAAGTATATGAGTTTTTCCTGGGTTAAGCAATGATGGAAAACAGAGATGGAAAGTGCATGGATATAGTGCATAACTCATATTTTTATGAATTTCTAACTGATTATAAGAGCTAATTATAGTCATCAACTTGAACCAGTTACCTTCACATGAGAATCTCCGTTACCTCTCTCAAAGTTTTTAAGTGAGCCAGTGTTCAAATTAGGTTAAATTTGTACTTTAAAAATGAAAATGTTCACAAGAGTTTTGAAAAGTGTAATAAATTCTGAAATTAAACTTCCTAATTTCTCCACAGAACAAAAGTTAAAGTAGAAGCGGTGGTTTAGGAAAAGACCAGCAAACACAAGTCAGAGAAAAATATTTGACATACATATTTATTTATAAGTTCTTTTTTTATTTTTTTCTTTGTTGTTCAGTTACAGCTGTCCCCATTTCCCCCCAATACACTCCCTGCCCTATCCAACCCCACCTTCCACTTTCAGTCCTGTGCTCCCTACCCTGTTGTCTTTGTCCGTGGGTCCTTGATACATGTTCCTTGACTTGATCCTTCTTCTTTCCTCCATTATCCCCATCCCCTCTCTTCTCTGGTCACTGTCAGTTTGTCCTTTATTTCCATGTCTCAGGGTCTGTTTTTCTTTCTTGTTTATGCAATGTTGATAGTTAATGATAAAATGATGGTTTTCATTCAAGAATAGAAAATTAATTATAATCATTTTTACCTTCTACTTAATTTTATTATAAGACTCAATATTGTTAAAATAATTATCTTAATAGTGGAGAATATCTTCTAAAGTGAAATTTAGATACTTTTAAATTCCTACATACCTAAAACCATGTACAACCTTCTTGTAAATGCCTCATCATTCTTTTTGTGTTTAATGAGGTAATCAGTATATTTAAACCAAATTGTATAAAGATAATCAATTCTTGGGTGTTTGTTAAACACTATGTAATATATAATAGAACTATATACATTTCATTATTAAAGTTTTTCATGGTCTCTATTTTATAATCATACTTTTTTTCACAAACGTTTTCAATAAAACAACGTTGTTTTAATGTTTTCTGTGTGTGTTGCCTAATCAAATAAGTATTCTATACGCTGTATAATTTATCCTTTCTTTTGATATTTGTGTGTTCTAACTAAATTTATTTAATCATAAAATTTCTCTGCTAAAACAAACAACATTAAAATTAACAAAAATCTAGCCTACTGGATAAGGCTTCCCCATTTAACATGGTATCACAACTTACCCAGATCAGCTTAGGTCTTTTTGTATGTTGACTGCTATCACTTGTCTTACCATATGTGTATGCATGCATATATATATGATGAGGTCTCTCCAGAAAGTATGCAGGCATGTGCTGTGAATAATAGAGACATTTAGTAACGAAGACACAAAATATAAGAAAAATTATACATAGGATGATGACACCTCAGTTCCCTTCACAGTATCTTCCCAATAAAAAAAACACAGTTCACAGGGTTTTGATCTTGCTGCAACTTTTGCCACCACTTATTCGGGCATGGAGAACTAGGTGACTTCCATTGGGACCACTGGGCCTTGGTTTCTGGATCATAGCTATAGACCCATGAGTCATCTCCACTTATGACCTTCTTGAGGAAATCTGGTTCATTAACATTGGCAGCAGTTTGAACGAAGTTATTAGCAACTACAGCATGATGTCACTTGTGCTCTGGCAGCAGAAGCTGTAGAACAAATTTTGCCACAATGTGTTTTATGCTAAAATTCAGCATCAAAATCTCGGACACTGTAGTTTTTGGAATCCCCAGATCAGCTCCTAGTTCTTGCACTGTCGATCACCTTTGTTGATTACAGCCTGTACATCTTCAACATTCTTAGGTGTTTTCCTTGTCGAAGGCCTTGCAGAATGTGGATCACTTTCAACAAATTCTCAGCCATCTTTAAAGCATCCATGCCACACTTTTATTTGCATTGCACTCATTGAATCGCCCCTGAAAACCTTCTGAATCATCTGAATAGTTTCTGTGGAGGAATGTTCAAGCCTAATGTAAAATGGGATGCGGATTCATTGCTCTACTCTCTCAGTCATTTTGAATGTGATGGCCACACGGTACACCTGCTCACTAACAGTGTCTACTGCCCCACTGACTAGTCCAGCGAAGTCATCATTACTCACACATGTGTATCCCAGTCCACTCTCTTTGGCTGTCAGGATACATTGATGGAAGGCAAACTGTTTTCATTATATTAACAATGGCTGGACTTTTTCCAGACAGACTTCTTACATATGTATATGTGTATATAAATATATATGCATTTAAATTCTGTGTATCAGTCATCTAACATATTTGTGATTTGTACTAACTTTTGATCTCTTTGAAAAGTTGCTTCATAGGCTGTTCTTTTTCTTACTTTTCATCTAATGTTATATTCTGTTTAAGACTAGGTTTCCAGTGAAAAAAGAAACACATATAATCTAGCATCACATCTAATAAATACTGTCATAGAGATTGTAATGTATATTAAAGCAATAATTAACAAAAAGAAACTGTGGAAAAGTTATTTTCTTTAAAATACAGTATGGGGCAAATGAATGCTTACAGAATTTATTCTTGTATTATTATTCATTAATTATTGTATGATGTTTCATTTGAACAACTATAAACCTACTTTCCCCTACCCCGTGGTAGTGATATAAAAATAAAGAGATAACATTTGCAGATTTCTTATAATGTTAAGGAAAGCTGAAAAAATTGGAAGAAAACCAAAATACACATTATTAGTGTAATGTTCTTACGACTGCTTGACTACACACATACAGAGGAATACATTCTCTGCTGAAAACCCTCATTTCCATAGGATGATTTTTGTGGAATGAACATACTAGCATTTTGTTATGACTTCCACTAAATTTATAAATAAATTAACAAATAGATTTAGAAATTAATTTATTTATAAATTAAAGAAAAGTTTAATAATTATTAATTTAACTATAAATTAATTTATATATTTATAAATAAATAATTATGAAACTTTTCTTAGGAAAAGACATGAGAACCATAAATTATTTAATACTAGCATTTTAGATTAACATTGTAGTATTATTTTAGATTTTTCTCATAATATTTCCTACTAAAATGAAAGTGACCATAAACTAATATTTTGCAGTCATAAGAGGCTTTTAACAATAGATATAAAAATAAGGTGTAGAACTGGAAGCACAGGAAATGTCTTCAAAATTGTTCAGTTCTTCACACAGCAAATTGATTCTAAGTTATGAAAGCAACGTTTTACTTCACATGTATTTCAAACGTTATAGATATCTGTTCGGACACCTAGATCCTAAGAATGTAAAAACAACAAAGTAAAAGCATGCATAAATATGCATAATTATTTTTAAAAAACGATAACAACAACAAACTATAAAACATCCCTTAACCTCCTCATTTAGATCAACTTTCAAATTTCAAACTATTTGATATTGGAATTCAAAGTTACTTTTTAATCATACCTTGGCAACTAAAGAAAATCGTTTTTCAGAGGACTGCCTAAGAAATCATTATGGCCCTCTATGCACATGCAAGGTGGTCGTTTTCCCCCCACCCCAAGTGGTTACAATGCTGCTGGAAGCCAACGAAATGAATATTTAAAGGAGTTGATTCTGCCCTGGTTGGTGTAGCTCAGTGGATTTAGTGCCAGGCTGCAAACCAAAAGGTCACAGGTTCAATTCCCAGTCAGGGCACATGCCTGACTTGCAGACCAGGTTTCCCAGATGAGGCCATGAGGCAACCAGATGATATATCTCTCACATATTGATCTTTCTCTCCCTCTCTTTCTCCTTCCCTTCCTCTGTCTCAAAGAAATAAATAAATAAAATCTTTTAAAAAATGATTCTGATGACAATAATATATTTATTTAATTTATTTTATAGTTTAGTTGGATATTAAAATTAATTTTAAATATTCATTAGGTTTTATTTTTATGTTTCTCTATTGATTTATTGGTTAGCTCATTTACATTTAATCTCCTATGAGCTTCTTTTTTCTCTATATTAATGTTACTTACATGTGTCTGAGGTTTACCAGGAATCTTATCACATCTTCTGGAATATATGAATCATACTGATTTACAAAGAAAAAATTTCCTACAACATCATGAGAACATAATGAGCAGAAGTTGGGCTCTGAAGCTAGACTTTGTAATATTGACCTTGTGGTTACCGATAGTGATTAAATAACTAGGGACATAACTTAATTTCTTTTTACTTTAGATTCCTCATCTGCAAAGTAGAGCTACTTATCTGGAAATGTAATCATATGGGATTCTAAACCCTTAAATATGTACTAATTTTCCATTTTGTTGGAAAAAACAAAGCTGTTTCCACTAATTTATAAATTTTCATACAATTTTTAATCACCAGTATTTAATATTATTATTTCAAGAACAAAAATAATCCACTTTATTTTTTGTAACACACAGTTTTCCATGACAAACACTTTGTTTTCCATATAAGTGTATAGTCTCACATGAGTCTTAAATTTCTTACATAGTTGTTCGTATACACCTTAAGTCAAATGTTAACAGGAAAAATATGGCTTGGAAGCAAGCACTCTGGGATCCTTATTTAAACCTGTGCTAGTATTAAAGCTTATTTATTATTTGTTTTATATGTACTTACACCAACAATGGGATTTCGGTGATGTTTTCCGTGACAGCAGACACTTTTCACATTAAATTAGAAACATTTAACACTAAGAATAAATAGCTCGTATTTTAGTCACAGCTGGGAGGCAGTATTAAATAGTAATATCTTTTTTCCTACAAATGGTCAGGAGGGACATTCTATCTTCAGCATTTTCTCTAACATTTATCGTTATTTTATTATACTACATACAGAATTTTGTCTTCAGTGTTGTACTTAGGCATCTGTGCTCACTTAAATGACCCCAAAGGTATTTGTATATGTTACCTATTTTGATGATCCACTCAGGAGTCCAGTTTTTCAAAAATTTCCCCAAATTTATTAACAGCCGGTTATTACACAGCACATACAATTAAATATTTACATCTTCAAATTGATTTTAATTAATTCATCCACTCAGTTACTTTGTATATCTGAATAACAAAAAATGGTTAATAAGAACATCTCCTTTTTTATGGCTTTGTTTAACTGCAATAATAAATCCTACTAGCAGGTTAGGGGAAAATTGTTGGAAGTGACAGGGAAGATAATAAAGACAAATATATTCTTCTCCTATATGTTTGATTAATGACCCTTTGAAGACACAGAAAGATGGCTTTATATTTTTCTACATCTATATATAATGCCAATCTATACCATGAATTAAGAAATATGTGCAACCCATACATGCGCAGCTTTTTTGTTCTATCCTCACTCAAGGACATGCTTATTGATTTTGAGAGAGGGGAAGGGAGAGAGAGGCAGAAAAACATCGATGTGAAAGAGGAACATAGATCAGTTACCTCTGGTGGGACTGAACCTGTAACCTAGGCATTGTTCCGTGAGTTGGAATAGAACCTGTGACCTTTCGTTTTATGGGGTGCTGCTCCAACTAACGGAAACACAGCACCCAGGGCTCACAAACAGCTCTTTTCGAACTGCTAAAAACTTTGTAGGTTTTAATATTTTAAAGCCTACTGAAACCCTCTTAGAGAGATTTAATAAGGTCTTTTTGTTCCCGGAAAACTGATTATCGTGGCAACAGATTTGTTTGGGAAATGCTACCTGACGTTATTCCACCTCCCGGATATTTTTATTTGACGCCTATTTCCTTTCTCAAGTCACACTAAAGAAGACTGATGTGTCCAGCAGTTTTTTTTTTATTTCCATGTAGATTAATTTCCAAAGAAGAGTCTCCAGAATGACTGTAATAAAATAAAAATAAAACAAACAAACAAACAAAAACAAAACAAAAAAAAAAACTGATCCCGACTGGTGTGGCCGAGTGGATTGAGCACCGGACTGTGAAGCAACGTGCCTCCTGTTCAATTCCCATTCAGGACACGTGCCTGGGTTGTGGGCTAGGTCCTCAGTAGCGGGTGCATGAGAGGCAACCACACATTGACATTTTTCTTCCTTTCTTTCTCTCTCCTCTCCCTTCTCTCTAAAAATAAATGAATAAAATCTTGGAAAAAACTGGAAAAATTGTTCACTATAATTTGTGTTTAACAACATATAACTCTACCTGAAGCGGTCCCAGGTGTGGTGAATTTTTGTAATTTTGTTTTTGACAGCTACATCAAGAAAATTAGTATCTGACATATTCTTTTCCTAATGTCTTGAGGAAGCAATTTGATGTGAAGGTCAGGATAGCAAGGTGCATGGCTAAGAGATTAACATTAAAATACAAACACAGCAGGAACCTTTTTGTCCAGTCCCACTTAGTTTTATGTCTCCTCCCCTCTTCTTTCTTCTCTCCTCCCTTGCTCACTACATGTTTCAAACACAGAGAAGGACCTCCAATTTCCCTGAAATCTCACTTGGTTCCACAACTTGCTCTGTAAATCAAGTGCACTCCCTTTACAAGGAAACACTCGTAGTCCCAATTTGGTGCATTTCATATTCACCATATTTTTATAATAAAATATGTTTAACTTAGTTGCAAAGTATTAGTGTTTCGGGTTATAGTGATATGTACCTAATTATTGAAGAATACTAAAATTTATGTTAAAAATCAAAATTCCAAGCTTTACATTCCATATTGTCTAAATACTCGACACTAAGTAAAAAATTTTTGTTGAACTAAAAAATTCTCCAAACCTATACAAAATCAATAAATTTTACACTTAGAAACATTATCTTTAATTGCTCCACCTAAAGTCTCTTTGCCCAAAATCAACTGTACAGCATCTTGTCTTTCATAAAGTGTGGGTGTCATTTTAAAAACACAGACTATCTTTGCTATTTACAATAACAAAGGCAAAAGGGATAATGATGCCAGATTAGCAGGCATTACTTATTACAGGAAAATGTTCTGCCCGGTTTCAAAAGGAGAATGAAGTGTGGACACTTAAAGCATGTAGTTAATCTACTGTTTGAAAAGCAGCACAGCAGAGAGAGGTGGCTACGAATTAGCACAAATAGAAGTAAACATGGGCCTAACCTGGTGGGAGTCAAATAAATAGGGGATAAGATCATTTTTCTGTGAATACAGTAGATCCACCTTAAGAAAAGTAAAGATTATTCTGAAGATTATTTCTATGTCAGGAAAATAATTGAGAAATATTATTGTTCTGTTGTTAAAGATGACCTTTTTATATAAAATGTGTGTGCTAAAATGATTTCATTAGCAGCTAGTAAGGAAAATTGTCATGGGGAAAATCATTCGCATGCACAATGGTGCTTGGAATATATCCTGAACAGAATTTTCAGTGAAAGTGTTAAACTCTTTAACATCCAAACAATTTCAGGTTAAAGGCTTCTGTGGGTCATTAAGTTAAAGTTCATATAGAAATGACAGTAAATATGAAAATCCATGAGATACTGTATTTACATAAAAAATAAGTAGTCTGCAAATATGCATGTATTTCATGTTTAGAACCATGAGCTTCTATAGGTAACAGAAGATAAATAATATTCTAAATTAGAAATTGTTTAAAACAACATTATATGTGTGTGTGTGTGTGTGTGTGTAGTGTGTGTGTGTATGTGTGTGTGGAAACAATGTAAAGAATTTGAACATATCTAATTCACAGAAGACAATGATCTTGGTGCATATTAACTTTTATAGAGAAATCTCTTTCAGCATCTTTTATTGTTGTTGTCAGTTACTATCAATTAGCTAAACCTTTTAAAGCAAACCAGAAGAAAATCTTAGGTCACTTTTGTTTTGTTGTTTTTCAGAGGAGGAAGTACGTATGTAAGTAGGACAAGTGTTTTTCTGAAAAACTCAATGTCCTCTATATCAAATACATCTTTCATAGCCACCACATACCATACAGTTGGAGAAGGTATACCAGTCTAGTTTTGTTCTTATTTAATTAGGAACCAGAAATTGGCAACTCAAGGACTTAACTTATTCAGGTGGGAAGTGGAGACTGTTTTGAATTAGGAGAAGTAAATTTATGTGCCTAGAACTGAACATTGATCTTGATTAAAATAAAAAATACAATGCATCTTCACTTTTAATATCCTTATTTATTAGACAAGCAATTTTCACTATATAATGATTTTAAACTCATCTAAGAAAAACGTAAGAGAGTATTTTGAATTGCTTTAGTTCAACCAAGAGTTCTCAAGCATAATTTATGGAGTATTGGATTTCAGATTTGCTAGACTAAATAGAAAGAGCAGATGGTGATAATGGAATAGCCAAACATTTTAAAATATGGCTTTCTGAATAATTGTGTATCTTTATTTTTCTATAAAATAAGGCACCCCAAACACATTACATTCAATGTTAATATTTTTGATAAATTTATAAAATTTAAAAAATGTGTAATATGTGTAAAATACAAACATTATCTTTAACAAATAAACCAAAATGAAATGATTACTTAAAACTAAATGGCAACAAAAAATAAAATAAAATACACGTAATTGAATTGTTTCTATTTTAAAATTACATACATTTAATGCTTAATTTTTATTAATAAAATAACCCATATTATAATTAATAAATATTAATTATAAATATAAATATCATGCTATCATCAATATTTTTATGCAATGGTTAAAGTAATTATTTATGGTCAATTACTCTTTTACAGTTTTATTAATGTATAATTGATGTACAAAAATCTACATATATCTAACATATGGAACTTGATGAGTTTATATATGTATATGGCCATAATACCATGCTCAATTACTCTGAATATCTGTTTATACAAATTATATACATACAAACTATATATGAGTTTACAAGCATACATTGAACATCATAAATTTCTAGTATATTCTGGGCAAATGAGATTTCTCCTCTGGATGTGGGCTCCCTTAACAGACAAACAAAGAATTGAATCAAATCTTTTCAACTTTTATATAACTCTATAATTTTAAATTTAAAAATGTTTAAGAGACTGCATCAGAATTTGGATATAGCTGAATAAATAGATAACTCCTAATTGATCAAGGAAGAGACATTTATATCTGCCCCACACCCACGATGACTTGATGCTGTAGTATTTTGCTATAAGTAGCCCTGATATAAATAAAAACTCAGAGCAAATTATATCTTTCTCTCCTCTTGGATTCATTATAACAAGTACATATTTATAGTTACATAAAAAAAATAATGTGTTTTTTGCATACTTGACTTTGTAACTTAAATAAGTGCCTACTACTCTTATATGCATAGGGATTTAAATGCCAAGTGAAAATACTGCATTCCCAATAAACAGACACACTTTGTAATAAAGGTAAATATAGCACACACACAATTAACCAACAACTGACTCCCTGAATTCCAATAATGAATTAAAATCTTCTTATATTCATTTGGATGTTTACCAACACATCTTGGATTATCTGGGCTTTGCATTTGCCTCTGATCTGGAAATTTTTGAACTCCAAAGTGCACCACTGGATTAACCTTGTAAACTAGAGTAGTCTCCAAGTTTCAGAAACATTGATTCAGGCAAACTGTCTTCAAAAATGTTTCAGTGTTGAAGTCAAGCACAGAGCTTTCCAAAATAAAAAGGTGGTTGAAAACACGTGGCCCTGGCCTGTCAGTGACATTCCTGCGAATGAGTGAATAGCAGCAGTGGAAGTGACAGCAAGAGTTGGCACGTGGTAAGTTGGATCAAAGTCAGTGACTTAAGAACTCAAAAATTAGCTCTCATTTCTTTCATGACACTTAGTATAGATGACATAATGAAGTATCCACATCTAAAGACATGAGTGTATAAATTATACTTTCTTAAAGAGCACACTTCATTTTATCACATCTGTATCTTAAAATGGCAATCTTATTTATTTATGTATAGCTTAAGAAATGAAATTATTTAATAAAGAGATTATTCTCATTGGTTTCATTATAATTCCATAGATATAATCACACATTGAATTTATTCTTGGAGTTCAATACTTCTTCCAGTTATTTTCTATGTTAAAGAGGTATGATGTGCTTGTGATGGGCATATTTTTGGATTTACTGAAGTTTATTTCATACTAACATTAAGCTTCTTTTCATGTAGTCATGATCAGCCATATTTAATCGAATATTATAAATAAGTTGCTATGTAGTACTTAATTTAACTTGTTAGATAATCAAAATAATATCAAAATGTTAATTTGTGCAAAAAAATTTAAGTGTCTAAACATGAGATCACCAATGGCATTATTTTACAGAAAAAAAAAAGAAACTTAGAGATATGAAATGATACATAAATAATACAATTGTGAGAAATTGTAATTGTGAGAAAGATAAAACAAGGATTCGGATTTCTGAATTCTTACATTAGTATGCTACCTTCAGGCTCCTATTGTGCGAGTGTGTTACATTGGTCTAATCACTGCCATATGTTATCTTTGTGTAATAATGTTTTGCTTTAGGACTACTTACCGACGTTATTTAAAATGGACATTTTTCCTCCACATCACTTATTTACAGTTATAACATTTATTTATAGTCATAACTGATTAAAAATGACTAGTTATGCCATTATTTATTTAATGTATATAATTTATAAGCTGCTTGGGGCTAACAGTTTTCTCTCCAACATTTTTTACATACCTTGCTTATGGTTGAGAGTCTGTAATTATTATTGAATTAATTAATTAGCAATGACTTGAAGAAAAGCACTGTGAAGCTCTGTACACCTTTGCCATTTGTATTTATCACTCTCCATCCTTCTGCCTACTATCCATCAGTAACACTTTTCTTTGGGATATGGAAATATTTTCTTTCATTGACATTAAAGAATACTATCCATTTATAAAGGAAATTAAAGATGTCACCAAGGACTTAAGTTATTACTCCATATGATATTTTTTCTGCATTAAAGATATTTTATTCATGGCTGCATTTTTTAACTGAGATATTATGTTTATACATTTCCATCAGTATTTCTCTAATCAAGCATTATTCTTAATTTTAGATTGAAAAATTAGGCTTCTTTTAAATTTCCTTTTATTTTTTATACATGAAAAAGATCATCAATGTAACACATATACCAAAGGCATCTTTATAAAACATATTTTACATTGGGAATTACAATGTTTATTCTTAGAATGCTGAATAGACTATTTTTTAACCAACTGTGTATATGTTAAGCTTTTAAGACTAAATATTTGATATTCTTAAGTATCTTATGTCTTTAAATTTTATGAGTATCCACATATGTAAACTTTACAAACCTCACATCTATTTTCTTGAATAGATGTGTGTTTGAAGTTCAACCGCTGAGAACTTGGTTTCAAAAAATGGGTATCTATATATCCATTTTTATAAATACCCATTATATATATCAGACCTCATTTTGTTATATATTCTACCTAGTTTTATATTTTCATAGTATATATAAATATATATACACACTTCAAAGTACAACTGTTTCTATATGTTAGTTTTATATGTTCCTATTTAAGTTACTTGATTTGTAAAAATATTTTTTTCAATTGGCTCCTTTTAGAATACTGAGGTGTACTGACATCATATGAAAATAAAGATAGATTTACCATTAAAAATATATTTTCAGAAAAACATTATGGTTCGAATGATAATAAGTAGAACGATGTTCCCAAAAGATATCCATGCTCTAATCCCACAAACCTGTGAATGTGTTGTTTTCTGTGACAAAATGTAATGTGCGGACACCATTAAGTCAGGGGTCTTGAGGTGGGGACATTATCTTGGGTTATAAGAGTATTGCAGGAAGGTCAGAGTCAGAAGCAGAGGTTGGAATGACAAACTTTAAAGAGGGAGAAAGGGGTTGAGAGCAGAGGAAAGAGGAAAAATAATAAATTCTCCCCTAGAACTTCCACAAATCCTGATGCATTTTAGATATCTGAACCCTAGAACTGTAAGATTATAAATTTACATTGCTTCAAGGTCCTAAATTTGAGGTAATTTGCTAGGGCAGTAATAGGAAACTAATCCAACATCCTTACTGACATTGTCTTAGGTCAATATTTATGAAATTTATTCTACAAAATGTGTCACAAATAATGCTGCCCCTGATTTTTTCTCAGGCAGAGCTATTCATACCCTCTCCCACGTCAGTACTTTCTTTGTTATTTCATATGTTTTTGGCATGAAATATTTTCCACTACATTTTGGTGCCTATTTCTTGCAACATCGGAAATGTTCAACTATTTTCACATATATAATAATTTTTCTTACAACCAAAACTTAGTTTCCACTTATTTTTTTTTCTTTCTAGAACTTTCTCCTCATTGTATTTCACTCATTCTTTCAGACCTATGTCTGTAGTCTAAGCAAAATCTCTTCATTGGCTTGGGAACCTTTGGTCAGGGTCCATTGACTCTTTAGTTGCTAGTATAGTATCTGACTCATAACAGACATAAAAGATATCTTCTTTAAAATGTTTATTGAAATTATATTTAATGTAAAAGTTATGAGAAAATATACTTATATAAAATAGTAAAGAATGGAGTTCTCTTTTTATATAGTAAGTATGTTTCTATATATGTTGTACTGTAATTGTTCAAATATCACACTGGCAGTTACTCAAAATAATAATGCGAACATATTTATTCAAATACCATTTGATAAGTGTTGAAAACACGTCATACATTAATCTACCAACTACATGTAGGATCAAAGTTATTTCCCTAAAATAAGGTAATATTTGCTATTTCTTTCTCATTTTTGAATAGTGGAATGGACCACAAGCTACATGACATCAATACCCCAAATGATTAACTATGGAAGCAGATAAATAAATAAATAGGTAGCTTTAAGTTCTTTCACTTTTGATTTATAATACAATATATAGTGACCTATGAAACCCATCTCTATGAAAGTCCTCTGGGTTTTCAATAATTTTTAAGAAGTCAAAGGAGTCCTGAGACTGAAGAGTTTGAAACTGCTGACACTCGTCAGAACATGTGTGTTGTACCAGTGAATACACTCCTGCAGGCAAGTAAAAATCACACACAGAGCTGAGCCACTATTCTATAGGACTCATCCACAATAATTCTGTTAATCTGTAGCAGTCTATGTGATAATTTATATTTTCCCCGTTCCTGTAAGCCGGATGTGCCTATCGGTGTTCCTAGTTTCATATGCAGATATATTTATTATGCATTTTCTATTTATTCACAACCATAAAGAAATTTTCAGAAAATTGTGAATATGTAAAATGTAGGGTAGAAGGATTTGTAGGAAAAATCACTGCTGAAGAGAATGCATAGTTTATACCCTGATGATGAACAAGAATAACAATAAAAGTGACAAGAAAGGTGGATGAAATATAGAAACAGTTCTGCGTGCAGCACCAGAGGACAGCCGAAATCACTGAGGAGACTGAGTAATGCCCGAACACGGTTTGTATGGGTCACGGTTGATAGATGGGATACATTGGAGGATCTTCCCCTTGGTCATCTCTCCAATGTTTCTAAAATGAAAAAATCCTGAGGTTGCATCATCCATATTGCTGCTTGAGGATTCACACTTGAAAAGAAAATGTGAAAGGTCAGCTTTAAAGAATAGGTGAGTCTTGTATGAAGAGCTAAACTACTAACAAGTAAAAAATATAGCCAAAACGAGCATACAATTTGAATAATTATATTATATACCTACTATAAATGCATCTTGTTTTTATCACTACACATTAATTTCCTTTTTAGCATGCACTGAAGTTAGTCTCCCTTTCCATAAAGAGTCTATGGACTCCTAAAATAATATTTTACTGAAAATTACTCTCTACACATTAAATAATATAAAGTCCCCCCCCCTTGGCTAACATTAATTTCAGGTGTTAATAAAAGTAAAGTAAATTTTAGGTGAACTTGAAGCCATGAGAAACATCTTAAAATCTAGGTATTCTTTTATACGTATAGTTTATTATCTACTATTGAAGTCAGTATTTATAATGCAAATTTACATTTAGATAATGTAGAACATGGAAATCATGAAAAAATTCAGATAAAGATTGATTTAAATCACCAAACCTACCTGTTCATAAAAGGTGCATCTGCAATGTGTTTATCTATTTTTTTAAAGATCTGAGGTCATGTTAGAAATATAGAATTACAGAACAAGTATAAAGAATTCCTCTTAACACATCATAGCTATCCTTTCATATTTTATGTAATCATCAAATATTTAGCAAAATTGAAGAATCCTCCTGATTATAATACCATTAACTATAGCAGATAATTTATTTGGGTTCATCACATTTTATACTGATGTCCTTCAAAAAACACTTTATTAATGTATGATTGATGTGCGAAAATCTCTACATATTTAATATATACAACTCGATGAGTTTGGTGGTGTGTGTATACCCACAAAATCATCACTTCCATCAAAATCATAAACACATCTATCAACTTTCCAAGTTTCCTCCTACCCTATTATTATTATTATTATTATTATTATTATTATTATTATGTGTTTGTAGCAAAAATATAACATAAAATGTACCCTCTTAGCAAATTTTAGATATACAGTACAGTATTGTTAGGGCTAGCCACTATGCTTTATAGAACTTATTTACCTTGCAAAAATAATCCCGAGGTTGCATCATTTATATTGCTTTTAAAAATTTTGTATTCTTTGACCAATTCCCCATTTCCCAGCTCTTGGCAACCACCATTCCATTCTCTGTTTCAGTGAGTTTGGCTACTTTAGATACTTCACAGGAGTGGACGCATAATGCATACTTGTCCTTTTGTGACTGATCTACTTCACTTAGAATAATGTCCTCCCGGAGCACTGAGAACAGAAACAATGAAATGGATAAGAAGAACAATCCCTGCTCTCGGCCTCCAGTTGCCTTTATCAATTAATCTGGTTACTACCAGCAGCTGTTCACCACGCATTATGTGCATTAATTGTGCCCTTTGTTCAGTTGACAATCCACTCATTTCCTACCACTCCACTGCTAACACCCTAATTTAAACACTAATAGCTTCTTAATTGATTTTTCCATGTTTGTCAGAACAATCTTTATAAAAGTAACCTTTCATGTGAATTTCAGCTCAAAAACCTTCCCAAAGCAAACAAAGTAAATGCAAGGGCCTTGGAAAGGCCTGTAGCGTCTCATCAGATCTGATCCCGTTTGCCTTTTTGAACTTACACTTCACAGCATCCTCATTTCTCTCTCCACTCGGGGCTCACATGCAGGAGGCCTCCAGGGTGTCCTCAGAACAGGAGACATGCTCCTATGTTGGTCCATCAACAGTTATACCTGCTGCCTGCAAATCTTTTCTACCATATCAATACAATCAGGTAATAGTTCCTTCTGTTGTTGTTTTTTTTTCCCCAAATGGACTTGTACATAATTATTTTTGGAATATATGTAATCCTCACTATAATCCTTACATGCATATCTTGTGTTACTTTACGTGCTTTCTATATTTGTAGTCATCCACCATGCCACATATTTGATTAGTATCTGTATCCCCTAGGAGAATACACATTTCAAAGAAAAAATATTTATTGTTTGGTTGCTTATTTTATGTGTGGCTCTTAAAAAAGTGAATCAGAAATATTTCTAACTGGGTTAATGAAAAATGTCTCTGTGGTTATAATATAGAGAAATCAAATCAGATCACTGGGGAGGAGGAATGGGGAGGGGCTGTAAGAGGAGGTTGCCCGAGGCAGTGGTATACAGCCTAGGATGAGATTGGCTGAGATGCTGAACACCTCCAGAGCATATGGAATTACGGGCCAAAAGATTTAAAATGAAAGGAGGGCAAAGACTGTCTCTATGGCTCCTTTCCTCAAGGATGCCTGATGATCATGCAGCAGCCGCCTGCATTTCCCAAAGGACGGCATTTTGGATGGGGGATGAAACTACGGGTGCAGCCTGAGATCCCTCTGGCCTGGCATAGGGCGGTGGGGGTGTGCTACTTTGGGTGTTCTAGAGGGGACTGGCTCTGAGGCAGAAGCCTCCTGTTCTTTCAAAATGGTATAGCTTTTGTATCTTACGTTGTTTCAGTTTGTAAACTAATCCTATATAAATAAGATAATTAAAAACTAAGAGGATGAATGACAGGGGAACTCAGAAGTTAATGAT
>PVKM010004342.1:0-29672 GCA_004027735.1 Carollia perspicillata
GGCCACTGTTGATATTTTCTGGATGATTCTTTGTTGTGGGCAGCTGTCCTCCACATTGTAGGATGTTGAGCCGCATCCTTGGCCTCTTCTCTCTAGATGCCAGTAAGTTCCAGTAGCACCGACCCCAGCTGACAATTAAAAATGTCTCCAAACATTGCCAAATGACTCCTGGGGAAGGGAAGGGCCCTAGTCACCCTCTTTTAAGAACCAGTGTGGTAAATAAATAGATTGCCTTGGCATGTCAAAGGAAGTCTTCATAATTGTAAGTCCCTGGCTGGCAAAAAAAAAAAAAAAAGGAATTTGGAAACTCTTTGACTTACATAATCAACAATCAACATTGGCCACTAAAATGGATCATTTATACCCCACAAAAGTTAACATGATTGTTGAGCCATTGCAATCGATTTGGTATGGTAAGTGGGAAATCATCTTTTGTCATCTTGATGCAGAAGAGAAGGGGTCATCCCTCAGACACTAAGAGTATTTACAACATTCCTTTTCCTTCTCTCAACCTGTTTTTTTAGGGAATCCTGTATTAGTTTGAGGTCTGAATACAGAGGTTATAATTCCAAAGTCTACAAGATATTTAACATTGCAAATGTGATATGGAACTCTGGGTTATTTTGGTGATGCAGCTGTTGGAAGCTCATGCATTTCTGGAATTCGAAGAGCATCTTTTGACAATTTGCAATTGTGTAAGCTATCACATAGCCATTTGCCACAATTCTGGCTTCCTTCACAGGGTATTTGTAAGACTGGAACAATTTGCCACCATATTAGCAAAGAGGAACATTGGGTGTGAAGGGAGGCCTGCGGGAATAGGCTCAGTATTCACACTTCACCTGTGCCAAGTTTGCAGTTCCAATGAAATGCAAGTGGGAAATATTTTAGATAAATCACTCTATCTAAAGATATACAAATGTTTAGATGACCTTGCGCAAGTTACTTAGCCTTTCTAATCCTTTATATACTATTCACTAAGGGGGGTGGCATTTTATGGTGATGCCTAGATGACGTATGTAAAGCATTTAGCACAATGCCTGGCATGTAGTGGGAACTGATTTATTAGCTGTTACCATAATTGTCATCATTATTTAACATACAAATGTTAAACCCTATATGCTAGTTGACTAGACAGAAACAGCAAGGATGCAAGATCAATGATGTGATATGGACTCAGGGTATAAACTTGGTTCAGCTACTTACTAGCTCTTACTAACAGCCAGGATTATGTTGTGCTGTAGTAACAAAAAGCAAAAGTCTCAGTTGCTCGCAACCCCAAATACATTTCTTGCTCAGCTCCATGTCCATTAAGGTCTAGTTGCAGCTCTGTTCTGAATCAACCTTAAGCAGGGACCCACGCTGTCAGAGTAGCCAGTATGTGAGATATTGTATTCAACATGGTAGAAGGAAATACACTAGAAGCCAAATCACAGACAGAGTCTTAAAACTTGAGGGTCACTGAAGAGAGTGGCAATAGAGTGCTACAATTGACCATGCCTCCAACGGGGACTTCTGGGCCTCCATCTTTGCTTCTGTAAAAGTATGAGTGTGAGAAATGAAACTAATATAAGTGGAGACTGCCTGACCACATTATCAACAAAATCTCAT
This sequence comes from Carollia perspicillata, assembly GCA_004027735.1. Taxonomy (NCBI): domain Eukaryota; kingdom Metazoa; phylum Chordata; class Mammalia; order Chiroptera; family Phyllostomidae; genus Carollia; species Carollia perspicillata. The sequence continues at coordinate 1,612 of PVKM010004342.1, forward strand.
TGAGCCCTCAGAACAAACAACTAAGGTAGATGTGGAGCTATGGCTCTACTGTACAGATAAAACAAACAAATAAACAAACAAAAAATAAAAACCGAGGCTTTGAAAAGACTAAGTAATTTCTAGCATGAGATTCTATATGTAACTTCAGGGCACATACTAAGAATTGAACTTGATAATGTCAGTTCTCTCCTTGTTCCCTGTAGTTGTATAATGCCTTATTTTTGAAACAACTGTTTCTAATTGTTTCAGACTCTAAGTGCATGTAGGAAGTGTGGTAGGAATAAAACTGGCAGACTACAGTTGGTGCAGCCAGCCCTCTGGGGTTCTTACTAAATTTCTAGTTTTTCTCTAACAAAATCCACGGGCAGAGGTATCTACACTGGACACTCTCTTTCTTACCTACTTTTGGCCTTCTGCCTCCCCTTCCCCGACTCCCAGTGATTCATTTCCATCTTTCTCTCCCCACCTCCTAAATATTAATTACTTCCCACATCCCCTGCACACATGCAAACTCCAAACCTTTTTGGCAAATCCTTGTAGTAAGCAGATGGGCTATCTGTGTTGCTGGGAGATCACTTCATACTTGGAATCCAGTTCAAATAGAGAGAGAAGGAAGGGGATGGTGTATCAGTTACCTGGTGTAGTGGCTAATAGCTCTGATTCTTGTCCCACCCCTGACTCTTGTTTTGAGTTCAACTTTGGCTTCCTTGCCTGCTAGCTGTACACTCCTGAGCAGACCTCTTCCCTTTTGTGATCCTCAATTTCCTTAACTCTAAAATAAGAATGACAACACTACTAACCCATGGGAGATTGTGAGTAGTCAATGAAGTAATGTTTACAAGCACACTTTCTGACTCACAGAAATAACTCAAACGTTTTTGTCGTTATTTATTATTTTTCACAATGTTAGTAGACAAAGGGAAGAGAAGGAGTTTTTGTTTTGGAGGGAGGACTCAGTTCTATTTATAATGAATTCAGGAGCTTCATTTCGGGTTGTATCTAAGGCATAAGATCTCAGTAGAAACAGCATGAGTTTTAAAGAAACTTGAATTCCAGTCCCTGTTTAGCCCCTCAGGAGCTGCATTATCTTGGCTAATTCAGCCATACTAAATCTGTACTCTGCTTTTAAAATGGGCATAATAATTTGCTCCCGACTTCATACAGTGGCCATGAGGACGACCTGCCCGGCACATTGTGCCTTATTCAAGATTCATTTGTTTTCCTCTCCCCTATAACCCTATTTTCTCTGTGCCCGACCCTCTGCTTCCCCTTGGGGGAGGACACAGTGCTTATTCTGTTCTTTGCTGTATCCCAGCACCTAGCTCTGCCTGGCCACAGGGAGAACTTCCCATGAAGGCTGGGGCAATTGGACAAGTCAACAATCATATTTTATTTATTTGTTTGTTTGTTTGTTTATTTATTTATTTGTGTTCAAAAGTCACCAGAACTCACCACAACTCCGTGTGTAAAGTGTAAGTGTCTTTCTCTTAACCTGGAACCCTCTTCTTCAGGCAGGGAGCCTCCTGGCTTACGGTGCCAGACAGCCTTCCCCCACCGAAAGCCCAAAGTTTCCCCAGAGCCCCAGGGCGCAGCCCGCACCAATGTCTGTAGTTCTGCTTCGCCCACCTCCTCACCCTCCCGGCGGAGATAGCAGCTGGCCAATGGCAGCCCTCCCCTGGCAGCTGGCTTTCTCCCCTCCCCGCGGCCGCTCTCCCACCCCAGCCCTTCTCTCACAGCCCTTGGCTTCTTGGCTCTGCTCCGGCGCGCAGGTTTACCGGAACGCAGAGCGCAGAGCCCGCGCTGGGGACCTGGCTCTCCTAGGGCCCTGCCTGCCAGGTGCTTCTTCAGCCTCGCTCCTCGCCTCTCTCTTCCCTGGAGGGGCTCTTGACACTGAGACAAGACCGCGGTGTCCCTCGAACTTCCCTTGAAAGGGAACCGGTGGGGGAGTAGACCAAACAGAGCCAGCTATGGATCCTGTGAGTCAGGTAGGACGCAACTGGGCAGGGCGGCTGGTGCTGGGGACCCTGCAGCTCCGGAGACGCGCCCCAGCCCCTGCCTCACGCTGTCCCTTTCTCTCTCCTGTCTCTTTCGTCCAAAGCTGGCCTCAGCAGGGACCTTCCGGGCGCTGAAAGAGCCCCTTGCTTTCCTGCGAGCCCTGGAACTGGTGAGTAGCAGTGTGTGTGCAGGGAGGGGGCCCAGTTGACCAACCATTGTGTGAGGAGTGGTCCGGTGGGTACTCTCTGCTCGGTTCTGCTTAAAGCCCGGAGTTTAACAACCCCCATCCCCCTCCCTTCAGTCCTCCCCTCTCCCAAGGTGCTATTCCGGGGATCGGATCGCTTGGAGATGTGAATGTGGACGAATTTTTGCAGGCGCTTAGCCTAGGTGTCATCTCACTTCAGTGCTGTCAAACACGCGGGGTTCGTGTAAGATGCCTCCTGAGGTGGAGACGGGAGAGACTCAGAGGGAGGCTCTGTCTCTGGGTTTGGCGGCTCACCTGGGCTGGGCTGCTCACCTGGGTTTACGCGGGGTTGAGAGGAGCAGCTGGGAGTACTTGGCCAAGCTCGGAAAGTTGGTCAGCACGGGGACAGCTCTTCACCTGGCCTGGGACCCTGGAAGCGTGTGGTGAACTGCTCTGCTGAAGCTCTAGGGGCAGAGAAGCTGCCAGGCTGTATCTGGCCACAGAGCGCAAATCCTTCCTTCTGTTATAGTTTCTCGAGACTTCTTCTGATTTTTCTTCAAAGACCTCGCAGTCTCCTTTGTGTAGTTTTCTTTACCGACCTGTCTTTATGAAGTTCTATTATTTGTCCCTTAAAAAAAAAAACAAAACAAACAAACAAAAAAAAAACCTCTGACAGTCCAGTGACAACTTGGCTAATGGCAGAGGAGTGAGGCAGAGAAACTCACAGGGCCACAGAGCAATGTTAATGTTGTTGGCTTGGTTGATGGTTATTCACAGTGAAATCTGCAGGTCACACATTCCCGCTTGCTAGGAGCTCTGAAAGGCAAGTGAACCTATCTGAATGGAAAGTTCAAAGCCGGTCATGTAACATTAATCACAGACCCTACCACTGACTAGCTGGGAAATTATGTAAGAGCGTGTTGTCTGCCCAGATCTTACCTCCCAGGGCTAGGATCTGTCTCTGGCTGCACAAGAGAGAGCGAGATTTTTCTGTAGGAGATATTGTGGTGCCTGTTTACGTGGATGATGTACAGGATAATCACACTTGCTTTATTTACAGACCTGCATAAAATGCATGACTATATCAATTTGATATATATCAAAGCAGCATTTGGAAAGCTTGAACTAGAGGTTCTGGGATGGCTATTCTAAAACCGTTTCCTTTACAGCCAAGTTAAACAAACCAAACAGAGCTCATAGTATAGGAAACTTTCAGTTGGCTTTCTCAGAATTCTGTCGACATTCATTCATTCAGCCACTCAATAAACATTCCCTGTGACACATGGTCTTTTTGATTAAAAGAATAGCTCCATTGCCACACCATTAAAAAACTTGACATTATTTTTCTGATATAATCTCTTCTTGTCTCATATTGTCGCTTACCTGAAACATTAATTTTTATTCTCTTCAATCCTGTTGCAATATTATTTCATGCCATGACTCACCACACAGCCTGTACCAATGTATTTCAAAGGCTGGCAAACCTAGGTGACTTTTTTTTAAATGCAGATTTCTGGACATCAATAAAAATATTGAGAAGATGAGGGCTTTCCCATGAATCTACATTTTAAATAAGTGCCCTGGATAATTCTCCTGCACTTCAAAGTCAGAGGACCACTGCCCTGATCTCCCTCCAAACTCAAAAGCACATTTTACCTTAAAGCTCTTGCCATTTTGGTTCATACTGTATGTAATGCCCTCATACCCTAATCCCAGAAAAAAAATGTTTGTCTTTTAACTTTATCTGAAATATTATCCCTAATGATGACTTCTGTTATATTTACTCCTTCCCCTTTCCTCTCCCCCAGACTGAATGATACACCCTATTCATTGGGCTTTTGTTACATTTCATTAATTTTTTCATTTATCCATCCATCCATTCATCCATGAAAATTTATCACATTGCATTATAGTTGTTATTTTTGGTGGTGATGGTGGTGTTGGTGTGTGTGTGTGTGTGAGAGGGGGGGGAATAGGAGAAAAGTTATTACATTTAAAATATGTGTCATCTTTCCTTCTCTCTTTTGGCCTCTAAGGCTCTGAGAAGAAGGGCTTTGGCTTTGACATCAGTTATTAACCTCTGATTTGTGAAAGAGAACCAGAATAATGAACAAAAAGTGAGTAAGTTAGTTGATCTACATTTTAAAAGAGCTAAGCTAGAGAAACATAGGAGCAGAGAGAGGTCAGTTGCTGAGAAAGTTGAAGTTGAATGCAGTGAAGAGGGGGAAAGAAAACATGTTTCATGCACATGCAGTGGCATGAAGAGGTACTCTTGAGACCTTTTTCTGTAGGAGATATTGCAATGAGAGTGTGAGCTCTTAGATGAGAGGAAAATTGTTTTATTTTTCTGTTTCCCATTAGTGTTTTTCATGGTGGTTGGTGAACAGTATGCGATCAACAAAAAAAATGTAAACCTATAGTGACAGAACACTAAAAATATCCCAGTTTCTCCCATTCTGTGATGGAAATTTAAAGTTGGTATTCTTTAAAGTCTTTAAATTACAGTCCTTTTGTTTTAGTATTTATGCTGTAGAAATCAGTTTATTTAAAGGGTTTATGTTCAGAATATTTACTGCAACATCATTTGTAGAGGAAACAATTAGTAAGTCCATTAATAGAACAATCCTAAAAGTATGATTCACACATTGTGAAATATTATATTATACTGCCTTTAAAAAGAATGAGTTAACTTAATAAGCATTTACCTGGAGGTCAATATATGTAATTGTGTTTGATAAAAGTAAGTGAGAAACCCTGGCTGGTGTGGCTAAGTGGACTGAGCACTGGCCAAACAGTTGCTAGTTTGATTCCCAGTCAGGGCACATGCCTGGGTTGCAAGTACAGGTCCCTAGTAAGGGCATGCGAGGGGCAACCACACATTGATGTTTCTCTCCCTCTCTCACTTCCTTTCCCTCTGTCTAAAAACAAATAAATACAATCTTTTAAAAAATTAAGTGAGAAGAACAAGTTTTATTCTTAGTGTTTGCTAAAAATTTTAAATGGAAGAAAGTGATTTTCATTTTTTTAATCAACATATGGAAAATTTATTCAATTAGATTTCAAAGTAATGCACAGAGTATAATATTGTTTTTGTAAAAATAAAAAGTTGAAAGTAGAGCTTGCATTTGTGTGCATGTGTGTGATTTGCATGAGCATAAAGTATGGTTGTATATCACTGAATTGTTAAAATTGAATTTTTATGAAGTAATTTGAGGTGTGAAGGGGAGAGAAGAAGAGAGGGTGAAGGAAAGCAGTGGTATTCTGGAAAAATCATAGGCATATCCCTTGTCCAGAGTGTACACATGATTTATTCTTAAAAATAATTCATATTTTCAATTATTTCCTATGGATTGACCATATGAAGTACTGTTGCTTCTAAAACCAACCTCCACTTTCAGATTTATAACCTTAGAGGAACATGCACTTTATTTATGTGTTCTTTGCTTAGGAATGGCTCATGAATATAGTGGATTTAAAGTCTACGTAACATATAAAAGTCAAGACTTCAGGGAGAAGCTTTACCCAATTTCAAAGATTTTGAGGTGGAATCCCAAATTCTTAATCTTTACATAAATAAGGTCAGGGGACTTTTCACTATATTTTGGGTCAAAACCAAAAATCAGGACACTGCTCTGACTTTGATGCTCTGTTTCATTTATTCTCTGCTGATAAATTAGGTTCAGAAAAATCTCTTAAACCATCATTTGGGAATATATATGTGTGTGTGTGTGTGTGTGTGTGTGTGTGTGTGTGTGTGTACACATACACACTATATAAAGGGTCCAGCAGAAAGGTTTGCTTGAGTGTGTTTTGTAGGGTGTATGAATGTCTGGTATGAAAAGGACAGCAATTTGAACATTTCACCTAAAATGTCATATGGTATCCTTGAGTGTGATGTTGTTAAATTACAGAATTACATACTTATGATTTTGTAATAAACAAGGGACGTTATTTGTGCCTGACCCTGTATATTGAATTTACCCCATTTCCCAGACTTACTCTGAAAAAAAGAAAGTTGGTATAATTTTGTCTTCCACTGATGATTCCTATTTTGTTACTTGAGTACATTGCCACTAGGACTTGGATCTGTGGGGTTTTTTCCCCTTTAAAAATTTTTTGTTAGCATATTCTTTCTTATCTCTACTATTTAGAAGGTTCTTGATCTGCACTTGTGGATTTGTATACTGGATCTAGGGGACCCCAACACATCCACATTGTCCAGGGACAGAATTGGTCAGATGTTAGGGCATCAAAAGGACTTCAAATCTTCAAAATGACATTTACTTCGTTAGCATAGTCTTCCTACACAATGCTATAGGTCCAGATTAAGTTGTTATAGAATTAACTGTGGAGTCAACTTGCCCAATACCCTTCTCATTCTTATTCTTGACATACACCCTGAATTTTTAATATATTTTTTTATTTTTTCACATTAGAAATTATTATTTTATTATTATTAAATTATTTTATTGTTCAATTACAGTTCTCTGCATTTTCCCCCCGCCACTCCCCAACCCCAGCCAAACCCACCTCCCTCCCTTGCTTCCATCGTCTGCCTTGGTTTTGTCCATGTGTCCTTTATAGTAGTTCCTGAAAACCCTTCCCCCCATTATCCCTTCTCACATCCCCTCTGGTTACTGTCAGATTGTTCTTAATTTCAATGTCTCTGGTTATATTTTGTTTGCTTTTTTTGTTGTTGATTATGTTCCAGTAAAGATGAGATCATATGGTATTTGTCCCTCACTGCCTGGCTTATTTCACTTAGCATAATGCTCTCTAGTTCCATCCATGCTGTTGCAAAGGGTATGAGCTCCTTCTTTCTCTCTGCTGTGTAGAATTCCATTGTGTAAATGTACCATAGTTTTTTGATCCACTCATTTACCGATGGGCACTTAGGTCTCTTCCAGCACTTGCATATCTGCTACCACCCTTCAACTTCACATTTCCATTGTGCCTTTCTTTTCTTCTTTTCCAAGCAAGGCCAGCTACTCCAGAGGTGTAATATGTTTGATATATGAAGTATAGGTCTACTTGACTTAAATGAAGGCATCTACTTTACATAATCTTCATTTCTTAATCAAAATTCTGAGCTGTTTTCCAAGCAAACATCATACTGCTTACTTGATATTAATAGCATTATTATTAATACCAATAATCATATTATTGGTAATACAAAGTGAAGCATGGTGATTTAATCTAATCTCATCTCATCTAATCTAATTTTATCTCATCTCATTTCATCTAATCATAGCCAACATTTTAAACCCCTAATGAGAGAAGCCACCTTTGTCATGCAGGCTTCAGATGAGGCACTATATTTCAGTGCTTTCCATATCTCATGTGAGTCTGTATAACTGTAATATTCATATTTCCCCCAGGAAACTCAGGGATGTTAAATAACTCAACTCATTAGGGACAAAATTGGAGAAAACAGTAAGATCAAGATTTGGGCATTCTCCCTCTAAACTGTATTCTCTTAAGTGCTACACTCATCTGCTTCCTTCAAGCTCACAGGCACCTGCTTTATCTTATACCTAATTCTCAAAGAAACTTTAAAGGGCAGAGAGTATTTTGTTTTATAGTGTTTGTCTCAACCAGTAACATGTATATTTGAAGACTTCTCTGGAAATGAAAGTAGTGTTTGTATTTAGAGATGAACTCAATAGACAGTAATTGTCTTTTACTTTGTTTTATTTTCTGTTGGTTATTAATTAACCAAGGTATAGTAGGTTCCCATTAAAATACAGCATTTTTTCATGTTAAATATGTATAAAAAGACTTTAATCTTATTCTTGGTCATTTTTTTCCTCTTTTCTTAAAAAATCTGTGTGCACGAGTCAGACAACCTTCCCCCCCACCCAAGTATAAACAAGACAGGAAATTCTAACATACAACTTACTTAAATGTTTTATTTTATTAATTTTAGAGAGAGGGGGAGGGAGAGAAACATGGATCAGTTACCTCTTGTATGCCTGCAACTGGGTACCTTGTCCACAGCCCAGGCATGTACCCTGACTGAGAATCAAATCAGAGATCTTTTGGAATGTGGGACACTGTCCCACATTAAGGGACAAGTCCACTTAGTGGGACAAGTCCACTAAGCCATACCAGTCAAGGCAACAACTTATTTAAGTTATGCCCAGCAATCTGCTAATAGGGGCATAATGCAATTTCAAAACTATATTAATGAGAATTTAATTATAACTTTCTAGCCTCACAATTAGTGACAAAAATCATGTCAATTGGAGTGTGAATCAATAAACATACTTACCATAAAAGAGCAACTCACCAGTGTGCTAATGAATTCATCGCTTAATGCTCTTCTGAGTTTATTAAGACAATTGGTGTTTAGGCTCATAAATATAGGAAAAAAAGAGAAAAATATGTCTTACAAAATTGAATCCTGACTTTATTCTTTACTAGCTTGGTAACCTTCACTAAGTTTCTTTTTTCTCACCTGCAAAATGGGGCTGGTAATAGTTCTTACTTCAAAGGGTTGCTATAAATAATTAAATGACTTAATTCCAAGTAAAGAGCCTTGCACAGTGCCTGGACTATAAGTCCTGAACAAACTTATATGACTATGAAGGTGATGATGATAATGAGGACTGGGATGATTCTGCTGACGATGGGAAAAGAGGAGTGGAAATCCATCAGAGAGTAATTTGGAACATTATGGCTAACTTGTTGTAAATTAGAGTATTGGCAAAATTCTGAAGCAGAAAGTCTGTGTTCCCTCTTGCTACCACCTCTTTTTGAGCCCCTCTACCTCTAACTCATGCTGCTATGGTTATTTTTACTATGACATGGGTTACTCCAAGGACTTGCTCCTTGAAATATCCTCACTTCAAAGAACATTCCTGAAAAGTCAGTGTTGATCCTAAAGGAAAAGTTCTAGTGGAAGAATTATAGGCTCTTAGTTCTCGGAAGCTTTTTCTCGAGTTGTAGAGCAAGAATTTTCCTGATCTTTTTCAAATCATAATCCATAAACATGGCTTACCCTTGAAAGAGTTATAGTGTGTCCAGCTGAATTCTCCAGATGAAGGTTCCTACAGGGCGAACCATGAGTGCTTGTAACCACACTCTCCTACCCAGGTGTACCTGGCCCTTGGGAGTCTGCTAAATGGGAGGGAATATGGGAAGAACTTGTTTACATTTCAGCTTCTCAACCAGACCATCTGCTCAATGAAGGCAGGGATCTTGTTTGTCTTGTCCATCAGTACATTCATAAATTTCTAAATTTTGTGTGGCAGTACGTTAACTGCCACATAGCAGGAACAACTCCAGCAACATTCACAAATCACCCAGATGGTAAGTGCTTAGTGAAGGAAGTGATTGGAAAAAGTGAGGGAAGAAAGAAGGGAAGAAAGAGAATGAGCAATGAATATAAGGGGGGACCCCAAAATTCCAGAATTATCTTCTGAAGGATGGGCCCCTTATAGTACAGTCTCCCCCCACTAGGTGAGTGCTCTAGGAACACATCTGTATCAGTATACCAGCTGGTGTTGTTGTGAGAGGCTGTGTTTGGCTTCAGTGAACATTTTAAAAAATTCTTTCAATGGTTTGCCCATTTCATGATGAATGACTTACAAGTGCACCTGCCCACACTGCACTGAGTGTTCAGCAGTTTTTGAAAAAAAAAACCCAAAATGGCATGCCCCCTGTGGTCTACCCTCCCTATTCACCAGATCTCGCCCACAGTGACTTTTTTTGTTTCCCCGAATGAAAAAAAAAGTCCTCAAGGGGAAATGTTTGATCAATGTAGGAGGGATGAAACAGGAAATTGCAGAAGCACTAAAAGGAATCAAAATTGACAAGTTCAAACACTGTTTCGAGCAGTGGAAAAAATGTCTTGATAGGTATATTGCATCAAATGGAGAGTAGTTTGCAGATGACTGATGTTTAAGCATGCAAGAATAAATACACAATTTTTAATAAATAAATTCCTTTGGGGGGGTCCCCTTGTAAATGCATCTCTGAGAATATATTGGATGCAGTGAAAACTCCCTTTCATGATTTCCATTGTGAAGAGGAATTATGAGTACTCCCATAGAAATAATTGTTTAGCTGTTACTCTTGGTTGTGGAGGAGAGTGACTCACCCAGGTTGACTCAAGTGTCAAGTAGAGGGCAGCTAGATCATATACACTGCATGTACAGGAGGAGTCCTCTTACAGAAATAAAAGTGTGAGGCCTGAAACAGGCCCAGTCTGCACACCCTGAGCTTCAGACCATGAGCACAATGGTTTCAGGAGAAGCACAGCTAGGATTGTAGCTTGGCCACTGTCCTGTGTGCTCTCTTTGCGTGTCTCCTTTCTGCTTCCCATTTAGTTTATTCTTGCTGTGATTCTAAGCTCATGTCCTAAGAGAAATTGTATGATTGGCTCAGCTATAATTTTTTCAGTTTGGGCACAGCTCTCAGCTCCAGGCCATATCAGGCTATGGATTGGCTGCCCATGCATCAGAGGAGATGTCCCTTGCTGGTCCTCTCTCTTGTGGCCTGCATAACAAGTGTCATGAGATTCAAATTGGGCTCCCTGGACTGTTCTTTCATTGGGAGAAGTGGGAGGGCCAGTTCTTCAAGTCATGGGCATGCTAGGCTCAGAAGAGCTCTACATGTCTGGTGGAAGAATAAATTATAATTTCCACCGACATTTCTTCCATTAAGGTAACACTAGTACTTTTGTCAAGAAGACGTAGCATCTTTGGGGGATGGGGAGCAGCATTTCTGGGATCTCTGTGATGAGGGGACCACTGGTGGAATCACAATGATGACGTTATCTGAAGGGTTTACCTTGGGTCCTTTGGCACATGGGGCTCCACCAGCTTGTGTCATCTTCTCCATCATTTGAAAAGCCTCTTCCTGAAAGGAATGATAGGAAGTGATGAGATACCCCACTTGTGAAGGTAAAAGTATTTCCCCAAATAACATACATCTCATCTTTGTTCATATATTGTTAGGTTAATTCAATTCTGACCATTCATGTTAGAAGACTATATTAGAAGAGTACATTAACTGTGTCCTTGTGTTTACTAGTGAGGTAGAAAACAGAAAAGCATGAATGTGTGTTTTTTGTTTGTTTCAAATTTAATATTCCTTTCAAAATTAATTTTTTGTCCTGAATATTTACTCATGAAGAGTCATTGGCTTGCTTGGTAAGATAGGTGCTGTTTGTTTGAGAAAGGAAAGGTGAGGAATTGTTTGACAACGAGAATCACTTGGAGAAAACTGAAAGATAGCCCAGGGCTCGAGAGACCATGGGCTTTGAAATAGCCTCTTGCTGGAATCCTGGCTTTTCTTTCCAGTTCTGGGACACTGAGCACGTTGCACGATCCTTCTGATCCTCAGTTCTGCAGCCAATCAGATGAAGATTGTAAGAGTCCTGTCTTTTGATTGCTATGAGGGTTAAGTAAGATAGTGCATATAAAACCCCCAGCAGAGTGTCTGGTAACTGTAACTAAAGAAGAGTTTGTCCAAGGTGATGACAAATACAATTCAGCCTTCCTAAAATTTCTAGCACAATATAAGGTTTGCTCAATATATTATTGTTGCATCATTTTTTGTTTCTATTATCTTTCCATTGGGAGAATGTTGGTTGTGAGATTATAGAATATACACAAGTAGTGTTAACATTAACACATAGAGACAAGCTTTATACTAGATGCTATACATACATTATTTTACCTAATCTCACAATTACCTTTGAAGGACAGAACAATAACCTCTTTTACATGTGAAGAAACTGAGACCTGGACAGGTCAAACAACTTGACTGAAGTTATACAGCTAGGATGTGATAGAGCCAGGATTTCAACCCAGGCAATTTGATGCCAGACTCTTGATCTTAATCATTTTTCCAAGTTACCTCTTATTAATAGCAATCACTCATTACCTCTATGTCTTGAAGTAAAATTATCTCCTCAATGAAAACAGAAAAGGCAATATATATATATAATTTCTTCTTAAAGTCATGTCCTTTCATTCCTAATTCAGATCCCTTTCTACTATCTCATGCTGTTAGAGCACAAAGCAAAATTTAAATGCTCCCATAATGACTAGGGATATACACATCTTCTCAGGAACCTTTTTACTTCTTAAAAATGCTCCCATTCCCAGAGAAAATTTTGTTGAACTTATGTATCTTTCCTAACAAAATCTTAATTCACTGATCCATTTTATAAGGAATTCAAGTTCAAGGATGTGTTGTTAACACATGTCTATAAAAAATTCTGTAGAATTCAGAAAGGATCTGTATATTTAGCAAGATTATGGAAATATAGATTCTTTTTGGGTGCTTGGTAAATTACTCAAGTCATACAGGTTCCACCACAGATACAAGAGGAGCAAATGAATTTTATTTGCCCAGTGTGTGTGTGTGTGTGTGTGTGTGTGTGTGTGTGTGTGTGAGAGAGAGAGAGAGAGAGAGAGACCATTAGGATCTGCATGCCAAATAAAATGGCATACCATTTATGGCTTTAGCAATAAGTGCTCATACATCCACCTGGTATACTCTGCAACTGCCTGGCTGTACTTTCATGCCTTAAATTCACCTGATGGCTTTGCCTGCACCTGATAGCTGACGGTACCCATAGGATCTTTTTTGAAGCTGATATCCAGAAAAATTTAAAAAGTATAAGGTTAGAATGGAAGAAAGAGTGATACCAGAGAATAACTGGGCACAAAGTCATCATCTGAGTGAAGAATGGAGATCTTGGAAGATATTTAAACTAGAAAAAGTGGTGGTTGGATGAGTAGTGACTATAAATGTTATTTGGGATGTGCTGGCTTCAGGGCCACATGTCTGGGTTCAATCATAGACCCTGGATGTATTCAAGGGCAAATCAACCTCACAAAACCTTGAGTTCCCTAGGAATTTCACCTGTATCGAAGATATGTTTAAATGATAAAAATAAATTAATGACTGGAAAGCCCTGAACAAATCCATGTGTTTTCTTGTCTCTCAACTTCTTGAACTAGAAAATGGGGATAACAGCTATAACACACAATTGTGGAATAAAGTGAGCTAGCAGGTATGAAAGTTCCCATTCGAGGGCTCAACAAATGTTGACTGTTCCTGGGTCTAGAACACTAAAACTCAAGTATCTGGAGAATCTTTCCTATCAGAGCAACACCTGATGTTCATCTACACCTGCAGGTGTTTGAGGAAATGGAGAAGGCATTTTCTCATTTCAGAATCATTCACTGGAATTTATATAAGAAATTTCATTGTCAGAATCATATCACAGATTCTATTTATAAAGCAGTTGAAAGCTAAGTATGATCATTACATATGTAATTGAAATTTACTTTAAAAGGCATGTGCTTCATTGGCTAAAAAAGCAAAGGATATTCATGAAATGGTTAGTGCCATTAAATTACATCTATTCTGTAGGAAAAGACTATGTTAAGCAGCAACAGTAGGTAAATTTGGAGTGCGAATGTTGTCCTTTCTCTCTCCTTTTCATTGTCTTAAATTGCTGGGGGCTCTTTGTTTTCCTTTTTAGTGCCTGGCTTTATTCATTACATTTCTCTCATTTGGTAACAGAAAGAATACTTGGGTTTGGCTGTCAGTTATGTGATCACATTACTTAGCCTCTCTGGCAGAATTATTGTATTTGTGAAATGAGAGAACTGTTGCAAAGCAATGGCACATAGCAAGCACTTGATACATGATTATTTCCTTTCTTTCATTCCTGGAAAACATATTTTACCAACAATGTGTGGAAATAATGAATTAGAAAATTCACAAGTCTTTGTTTCTCCAGATATTCCTAGATGTCCCCCCCACACACATACACACATGCACACACATTCTTTGTACCAATGGCCATAAAGAGCAGGTCTACATAAGCCAAATGAATTCAAGAGAGACAGCAAAATTTGGCAGGTGTGGTTGTCAGGAAAGAATACTGGGACTGAATTGTCAAATTCTAGATCGGTGTCCCAGGCACATTGGAGCCCCAGGCTGTCCACAGGATTTGACAAGGCGACCATGAATTTTGAAGCTGTTTTCTGAAGTGAAGAACATACTTCTTTATTTTAATAAAGTGTAAAGCCCCCATGAATAGTAGAAGTTCATTATAATGGCTATAAATGAATGAGCTCTTGCAATGTGCCAGGCTGTCCTATGTCAGTGCTACCTACATTGTATACACAATTTCATTCATTCCTTAAAATGGCCTTTGCTTGCCCAAAGTTACAGAGTTGATAAGTGAGTGTTTAAGGCAGGATTTCAAGCTATGTCTCTCTGACCCCTTGCATCTTCCACACCTGCCTTGATCCAAACTGACTGATTATATTTGTGTTTTTTGATATGCTCTTTAGAGACATTTTATGTATAAATGACATGATATTCATTTAAAATATAAAATATATAAGCAAAATTTAAATAAAAATTACTCAATGTCCTTCTCCTAAGGTTAATAGTTTGAAAAAATTACTTTCAGATGTTTTATGCTTATAAAGCATTTTTCCTAAAAAAAAAAGTATGTTGGATGCTCAGGCTGCCATAAGAAAGTCCTACAGACTGGGTGGCTTAAACAATAGAAATTCGTTGTCTCATATTTTTGGAGGCTAGAAGTCTGAGATCAAGGTGTGGACAGGTTTGGTTTCTTCTGAGAGGTGGGAGAGGGATCTGTTCCATGCCTCTCAACTATTCTGGTGGTTTGTTGGCAATATTTGGTGTTTCTTAGCTTATAGATGCTGCACACCCCAGTTTCTGCTTCTGTCTTCACATGGTGTTCACCCTGTGTGTGTTTGTGTCCAGATCTCCCCCATTTTATATGACACCAGGTATATTAGATTAGGGGCCGCCCTACTGCAATGTAACTTCATCTTAAGTAATTACACTGATAATGATTCTATTCCCAAATAAGGTCGCATTCCAGGACTAAGGACTTGAATCTATGAGTTTTGGGGGGATACACTTCAACCCATAACAAATAGATTCTTAGAATAAGCATTGTTTTGTCACCTGCTTTGTTCTCCTAACACATTATGATTGTATTTCCAGGCCATTAGGTAAAATAACTTTTTCTATAATTTTGATGACCTTATATTGTCACATGTAGGTCTGCCTTGGAAATTAATTAATCTCTAATTTAAGTGGTTTCCAAGTGTATATTACATTATTTTAAAAATCTGCAGTGAATCTCTCCTTAATGATACATGGTTAATGTACCCCTATTATTATTTACTTAGTTTTGAGATGTAGAATTGCTAGTTCAAAACATTATACATTTTTATGCTGTTTGAAAAATTGCCAAACTGACCTCCAGTGAGGCAGTACCAATATAGGCATTATCAATTAAATGCTTTTTCCATTTTCACAAATAAAAATGAAGTCTTGATTGAATTTGTAGTTTTTTTGCTATTCAATGAGGGCAAATTTCTTGGTAATTTGTCTGCCACCCTTTAACCCTTCCACATCTGCTTGTGAAAATGCAAAGATCCTAGAGCTGGTCAATCTTTTGTTATATTTATTTGCTTTGGGAGACATTCAGTTTCCTGTCCCATTTTGGCTAGCCTGCCTTTGAAGAACCTGGGGGGCATGCCCAAGACCATCTGGCTGGTGTAGGTTGGGATTAGCATGCAAAGTAGGAGCCAGCAGATACTGTGTAAGGGCACAGGAAGCAGATTGCTTGAAGAGGCAGTACTGGTGACAAGAGGTGTTGGCACGCTGGAATAGGCATTTCTGCCTGTAAGACTGGCTGCTTTTGCTCTAGCCAATCAATGTATCCAGATAGATCTATTTTTCTTGAGAAAACAGAAATAAGGATTTTGATGCTAATCTTTGGAGGTTTTGATGTTGGAAGAAATGTCTTCAATTTTTCAAACATTGTGAGGCCCATCCTTTGCAAAAATAAACAAAGCATGGCTGACTTTTGAATATGCCCACAGTCTCCAACTTGTTCTCACAGCTCCACAGTGTTCTGGCCCTTGGGGGCTTTCTCTCTAAACTCCAAGGGCCTAGCCCAGTTCTTCTGGCACAGAACATTCTGAGAAGTCATGTGTCTGATGGATGAATGGGAACTTTGGTGTTCCCAATTACTGTAGCTTGGTTTTTGAAATGATGGAATAGTGAGTTCAGAGGTCTGTATTTGCCTTTTTTCAGATAAAATTAATTGTTTTTCACTAGATATCTAAGAAGCATAAACATATAGGGACTACGTCTTCTTGGGCAAAACTTAAATGGGAATGGAGGCAGTGGCTCATATTAGCAAAATTGTAGGTAAGTTAGTAATCCAGCTCTGGTTACCAGACAATGCATTGAAAAAAGTTGAATCTCTCAAACAACCAGTGTGACATCAAAGAACTCTGTTTATTTAGAAGTGCAATTTAATTATTTGCAGTTTAAAGAATCAGTGAATTCTGGTGGGGGAGAATTCTGAATACTTATCTAGAGTGGGATGGTTGAACACAACATTCTGCAATAATGGAAATGTTCTGTATCTTATACTGTACAATGCAATAGTCATTAGCCACATGTGGTTATCGAATGCTTAAGACTAAGGAACTAAATTTTTAATTTTACTTATTTTTAAATAATTTTATTTTGAGTAGCTAGTGGTTACCATGTTGGACAACACAAGTGCAGAAAGGTATCTATCTGCTTTGCAAGGGCAATGTACTAAACTTCAGCAAATGGCTCAGGTAGGGACTGATGTGGTCTTTTCTTTAAAACATTAATTTTTACATTTATTGTCAACATATCACACAGATGGTGGCAGGGATTTTTTAAGTCATCTTCCAGAAATGCAATAGTCATTGAATTTTCCAAACTTTACCAGTTCTTTAGTTTATGCTTTTTGTTTGTTTTATGAATTTCCATCTGTTTATGATTTTATACATTGAAGTAAAAAGATAAAACAAATTAATAAATTTTCTGTTTGCCTCCAATATAAAGCAAGATGACAGTTGTTAAAATTTGCACTAATTGTTAGCAAAAGAATATCTGATAATAAAGCTATTACCTTTTAAAGAGGATAAGCATTTTTTCTGGGAAGCAAACTAAAAGCAACAGAGATTGCTCAGTATTATGTGATATGGAGAAATTACAGTTTCTTCAAGGTTTAGCTATCAAGCAATCATGTTGAGATATTTATTTATTTTATGATTAGCAAGGTAGTCTGGTAATGTGTGACATGAACATATGAGCTGTATCATTAGCATGCAAATGTACATTTAAGAGGAGCAAGAACATGTTAATCAGAGTAAGAAACCAACAGTGGTACAGATGCATCATGATTGTGGTGTCAGTGTGTCAGCCTTAGAAACACCACGTGGGAACATGCAATCCCATGTGTTTCACAACCATACCAGTTAGGTCACCCATAAATAATATGCAATTTTAGAGATAGCCCAGTTGTTCTAGTGATGCAGTGTCTTAGTTTGGATTCCCTTGCAAGCAACACCTAAATCAGAGGCAGCCTTTGGGGGGAGTAATGTATTGAAAAGTGATCCCTGGGAGCAGGGGTGAGGGACCAGGGAGGTGATGTGGGGATGGACGAGGAGGCAAAAACAATAGAAGGCTACGTTATGAAGTTGGTCATCCCTGCTAGAGATTGTTACTCAGACTCATAGAGATTCCTGAGCAGCCTCATGCAGTGTATCTCAGAACTGTTTGCCTTGGGGACAAAAGGGTGAAACAGTAACATTTTGGCTCCAATCCCCCATTAGTGAAGAGTGGCTTTGTGGAATTTAACTCCTGTCTTAGTTTGAGTTCCCCTAAAGCAAGTAGTCCCAGAACACACTGGTAAGGGGTGAAGAATGGGATGGAGTGGAAGTAAGGCAAGATAGAGTACATTATTTAAAATGCTACCAGGATTGGCAACAGCAGCTTAATCCCACTAGGAGACTCTAACCAGTGTAGAACACTCATTGACAGTAATTGCATCACCTGGCTACTTTTATGTGCAAAGGAAGCTGGAAAATGTAGTTTGTAACTGAGCATGTTGCTATCTCCAACAGAACACTAAGGGTGAGGGATTAAGTGGATTTTGGAGGGAGTTACCAGTCTCTGGCACAGGACATACAATAGGTTTTCTTCAAATAGTTGTTACATTCTCCACTTTGCTTTAGCCAAGTTTACACGTTTATTTATTTTTTAAAGAATCCATCTGATCCTTCAATGTATCAGAGATCATTAAGTGGAAATCATTTGGTTGCAAGGAATAGTAACCCATTCAAACTGGCTTTTACTGTAAATATTTTGGCCTGCTTTTTGGGTTCAAACAAGACAACATCTGCCCAAGTCCAATTCTAACTTCACAGTTCAAGTGTCCAACAAGGTTGCTCTAGCACAGATTCTCCAGAGAGGTAATGGCTGGCTCAGCCCCACCTTGGCATGGTTCAAGTTGGGTCCTACTGCCATAATTGGAGGGAGGAGCAGGACCACACAGTATACAGAGGCTGGCTAATGTTGGGGGCAGGGAGATTCTTCCAGAAGGGGCAATGGGTGGGGAGAAAATGGTTGCTATCTCTACTTCACTGATAGTAACTTTTTCAAGTATGAGAAAATATGAAATTTATAAGAAGTCAGAGTCCCAGGCAGATGGTAATCAATGCTGAACCAAACTCCCAGGAGAGTGGTGACAGTAGTTTCACAATAATTGAGAAACTAGACCAAACGAGGTATTTCTGTGGGTGGTGACAGTCATTTAGATGTTGAGGATACTAATCTTCATTCTGTCTCCTGTGGAGCAGGATGAGGCATTTCCATGTTTTGAACGTAGCATCACTGAATTCATTAATTATTAGAGATGTTTGGTATTAAAATTAGCAGCAAATGATGGCATGTCCTTGATTGCAGAATTGGGGTATATTTTTCACATGTGCTCAAGAGTGGCTTGGGTATGTTTTTGATAACTGTTCCAAGTTTCCCTGACAGTTTCAGAACTCTTCACAGAAGAGCTGGTGGGGGTACAAAGATAGGGAGAGGGAGAAGGAGGAAATATGACTTGCCTTCAAATGATGCCTTGCAAACTGCACTTTGGCACTTTGTTTCCAAGAGCCCCTTTTAAAAATTTTCTTGTAGTCTGATTGACAAGTATGAATTCTAGGAAATACATGACATACATCCATCTATCTATCTATCTGTCTATCTATCTATCTATCTATCTATCTATCTATCTATCTATCTATCTAATCTATCTATCATCTATCATCTATCTCCATTCTAAGTTCATGTAAATATGGAACTACTGACTCAAATGCTTTACTTAAAAAAGTGTAGCATGGTGTTGGTATTCACCAGTCCGGTGCAAAGCTTCAGGTATTCTCTAAATGTAAAGCAATTCTGCTGGACTCTGTTGGTCCCCTGTTTAGACCCCTCTTATGAGGCCATTGCACAGTCCTCTCCCCTCCCTCAGCTTTTGTGAATGTAGATTGTGAACAGGTCAGAGCTGTATCTTCTCCACAAAATTGCCTTTGACTGAATACAAGCCACCTCACCCAGAAACCTATGCTCTGCCCCAGGGAAGACCTCCAGCCTGTAACAGTCTAATACTAGGTACACAGGCTGGTTCCTTTGCCACAAGGTGGGACTGCTGCTGGTACAATTCACAGATTAGAGCACATGGTGACATCAGGCTGAAGGTAGCTTCTAGGTGACACCATATCCTTGTTTAGTTCCTTTTCTTGTTCTCTTCATCTCTATTGCTTCCTGGAGAGCACTACCCAATGAATCTAGAATCTCTGTCTCAGGCTCTGCCTCTAGGAAACCTGATCAAAGAGAGGGATGTTAATGTAATTAGACCTTATTTTTCACAAAGCACATTGACAAGGGGAGCTGTGGAGAGGATGCTCTTTCTGTAAAATAGTTTTATTAAATGCAGTGAAATCTTACTTATTAAAAAGAGAACTGGATTTAAAAATCCAGGTTTGAATCTTTGTTCCCCCATGTGACCTTAAATAAGTCACTTTCTGAGCCTCAGATCCTTCATTGGAAAAAATAGGAATACTAATCTTTCCTTTATCACCAATTATTAATCTGTAGACATAGCCTTTATTAGACATAGCCTTTCTTTTCAGTAGTGTTACTGTGGCAAGTTGGAGAAATAAATCTGGATATTTAGATAATGGTTTGGATGAACTTTAGGTGTGAGATTGCTCCATGTGCCCTCAGAAAGTATAAATTTCGAGCAGCTATTTAAAAATATTTATACTTAAAAAAGACATATGTTTGTAACTATTGGCTCACTTAAAAGACAGCCTAAGTCATAGAGCAAAATGTAGAAAAACTGTTGCCAGGATTTAGCTATTTTTCAAAGCTGAATTGGTATGGAAGAAATGGGTGGAGAGCATTGTTTACCACCTCATATTGAGTTTGATGCATATACCAACATTCACTATTTTGAGAAATTTATTTTTATACTAAAGTATATGAATAATTAAAATGTCCTACAGTATTTGGACAGTAAATGTCCAAAGTGAATGATTTTCTGTCCTAAGGCTGTGATGTGAATCTTCTGAAAATGACATATTGTAATTTATACAATTTTTACAAGTATACTATAGCAGGCTTGTGCTTAAACACATATGATTTAATGAGGAGAGTTGAACTACTTTAGAAAATGTTCTGTAGAAACTTGGCAGTAACCAACAGGTGGATGCTCGTGATGTTAATTTGTGTCACATCTTGACACTCTGGATTTTGTGATGTTTCCATCTTGTCTTAAGCAGCCCACAAAGATTCAAGTGCTCACCTGTTGTCTAGTAGATTGATTTCACTTTACTATTGAATATTACCACAAACTTTACTGAAATATATATGCTCTATGAGGATGAGCTTGTCGAGCAACTTCACCTCTACAATTGTACTACATAGAGCAGCACCTGTTTCATGGTAGGCACCCAAATATTTCCTAAATGCATGGATGTATGAATAAATGAATGAGTCATTTCTCTACTTGGAATGCCATTCCTCTTTAACATCTCTTGTTGAATAATTTTATCCCCTGTTGAAATTTTATCCATCCTTCTAAGACCATCTCAGACTCCCAGATTATTCCTTCACTTACTTGAACTTTCATAAAAGAAATTTTTTCCCCTGTTTTGGGAGACTCGTGGTTGCCCTTTCTGTCCTGGTAAGTTAGGCTGCTGTTTCCCAGCATACAGTAGGCATTCCACTAGGAAACTATTCCTGTTATCATTCAAACGGGTAAGTAAGAAGGAAACAAAATTGTTTGAGCATTTGCTTCATGCCAGACAATACGTGACAGACTGTATGTCTCTTCCTCACTACCTGTAAAGTTGCTATTATTTTATAGATTAAGCAGCTGGGTTTTGGAAGTATCATTATGTCCAGTGCCAGGAAGGTAAGTTCCCACAACTTTTGGCTGCACAAACCAGTGGGGATTGAGTCTGTGGAAGAAACTTCTGGAGTCTCAAGCAGTTCCTTTTAAAAAACCCACACACAGACTTACTCAGACTTACTCCCTCTGAGCTCCAACACCAGAGTAACAGCTTGAAAGGCATAGGTGATATACAGGGAAAAACTGAAGTATCAGGCATCAAGGCAAGAGCTGGGATACAGCTTTCTCCCAGACAGAAAGGTGGTCAGAGGGCATTGTTCTGAACCTTCACCACACAGAGCCACAGAACTGGCAGGCTGGTGACATATCTGAGTCTTCATCAACATGACTGTTTGCCCCACCTTGGACTCCTGGAAATCCCCTGAGACTCCATTCCACCCAACTTATATACCCACCCCAGCTGCTTTTCCATAAGAATGGTTGGTCTTGGCTCATGCTTCACAGATTCCTACATCTTCTCAAACAAGCAACAGCCAGCCTCAGTGAGCCCCCATGCCTCATACATCTTGCGAAGTGGCCTCAGGCCTGACAGTAGCAAAAACCAGCCTAGATTCAGAGCTTGGCTTCATCCAGGAATCTCCAAGCCCAACACAAATATCAGCCATCTCAGATTGCTTTACAGTGTGGCCCTGGGAAAAACACAGGTCAAGGCTGACCTTGTCCTGCACCACCTGACAAACCCCAGAGACTATGCACCCAATAGACAGCTACAAACTATGTCAGAGCATCACCACTTTGCCCCCACACAGATGATCTTCCATGGAGGGTGTAGATTGGTGGTTAGTGGTCACAGCCAATCATTACAGCTGACAGGCCTGGGTAAATCCCTCCTGTTTACCTTCCAACACTAATCAAGGCTCAACTAAAAGAAAAGGGTATACTCAGCCCACATGAGGGGAAGACCTAGAGTACCCAGCTTGGGTGATAGGGGAGGCTGTGACACTGGACCCTACAGAACACACCTACTACTTTAGAACATGATACCAAAACAGTGAGTCATAGCAGCTCTACCTAATACAGAGAAACAAACACAAGGAGGTTGTCAAAGTGAGGAAACAAAGAAACATGGCCCAAATGAAAGAACAGAACAAAACTTCAGGAAAATAACTAAACAAAATGGAGATAAGCAATCTATCAGATTCAGAGTTTAAAACACAGGTTATAAGGATGCTCAAGTGACTTTGTGAGGACCTCAACAGCATAAGAAAGATCCAGTCACAAACAAAGGATACACTAATTAAAATAAAGAACAATTTACTGGGAAACAACAGTAGAATGAATGAAGTATAGAATCAAATCAATGATTTGGAAGATAAGGAAACAAAAACAACTGATCAGAACAAAAAGAAAAAAGAATCCAAAAAAACGAGGATGATGTAAGCAGCCTCTGAGACAACTATAAATATTCCAACATTCACATCATAGGGGTGCCAGAAGGAGAAGAGAAAGAGCAAGAAATTGGAAATCTATTTGAGAAAATAAGGAAAGAAAATTCCCCTAAATTGGTGAAGGAAATAGACATGTAGACCAGGAAACAGAGAGAGTCTCAAACAAGATAGATGCAAAGAGGCCCACTCCAAGACACATCATAATTAAAATGCCAAAGTTTAAAGATAAAGAGAGAATTTTAAAATCAGCAAGAGAAAAGCAGTTAGTTACCTACAGGAGAATTCCATTAAGACTGTCAGCTGATTTCTCAAAAGAAAATTTATAGGCTAGAGGGGATTGGCAAGAAATTTCAAAGTCATGAAAAACAGAGACCTACAGTGAAGTTGCTCTATCCAACAAAGATATCATTTAGAATTGAAGGGCAGATAAAGTGCTTCCCAGATAAAAAAATGCTAAAGGAGTTCACCATCACTAAACCATTATTATATGAAATGTTAAATGGATTTATTTAAGAAAAAGAAGATCAAAACTATGAACAATAACATGGCAAAAATACATATCTATCAACAGTTGAATCTAAAAAAGCAAACTAAGCAACCAAGAACAGAGACATAATCGTGGATATGGAGAGCATTTTGATGATTGTCAGATGGGAAGGGGCATGTGAGGAAAAGGTGAAGAGGTGAGGGGATTAAGAAGTACAAATAGGTAGTTACAGAATAGCCATGGGGATGTACAGTACGGTATAGGAAGTAGAGTAGCCAAATAACCTATGCAGAACCCATGGACATGAATAATGGTACGGTACAGAGATTGCCTGAGGGAGTGGGGGTTGCTGGGTGGAGGAGGGAAGGGGGAAAAATTGGAACAGTGTAACAACATAATCAATAAAATATAATTAAAAATAAACAAAATTAAAATAATATTTATTTCTAAATACAAATGCATTGGATAACCATAATAAACTTAGAAATTAACAGTAAGTACAGTAAAGAATTCTACTGCAAATATGTATAGTTTCAGAGGTGAAGATTATTAGTTATAAAAAAAATTTGAAAGCATTAGTGTAGAAATAATGGCCTTGGAAATATTCTACTCTGTAATTTTGAACTTAGGAAGAAATCTGAGAACAAAATTCTGTGAATAACCTTGTTGCATTTACACATCACTGCTATTTTTATGGTTCCCTATGTGCAAAGAGAGAGGTCTGAGTTACTCATCAAAAGACCTTAATCTAGGTCCTGATTCTGCCACTTACTACCTGTGGAGATCCTAGGCAAACCACTTCCTTGTATGAGCTTCTGAGTGTCCAAATGCAAAATAAACACATTAATACCTGTGCAGCCCATTTTCTGGATATTGGAGATCGAATAGAATATAAGTCGTGTGTGTGAACATGCCTAATAGCCAACAACTCATTATATGCACAGAAGGTGGTTTATCCTATGGGGTCAGACAGATTCACATTGAAGTCTGTGATCAATTACCTCGACTGTGGAATGGTTTTAAAATTTTATCTGTAATATGGGGATAGATATACTTGCCTTGTACATGTTTTGAGATCATGAATTTTTGTATTTATTTTTATTAATTAATTAATTTATTATATTTTATTGTATTTTTCCAGTACCATTTATCCCCCTTACACCTGCCTCCCTCAGCAATCACCACACTGTTGTCCATGTTCATGAGTCCTTTTTCTTTTTGCTAAATCTTTCTATGCTCCGATCTCACATCCCCCATAGCTAGCACCCTGCTCTTCATCTATGACTCTCTCCTTATTTTCCTTGTTAGTTCAGTTTGTTCATTAGATTCCACATCTGAGTGAAATCATATGGTATCTGTCCTTCTCTGAAATAAGTGACTGGCTTATTTCATTTAGCATTATGTTCTCCGGGCCCATCCATATTGTCACAAAGGGTAAAATTTTCTTCTTTTTTATAGCCAGGTAGTATCCCACTGTGTAAATGTCGCATAATTATTTTATCCACTCATCTACTGGTGGACACTTGAGCTGCTTCCATATCTTGGTGATTGTAAATAATGTTGCAATGAACATGGGAGTGCTTATGTTCTTTTGAATTAGTGCTTTGGGTTCCTTTGCATATATTGCCAGAAGTGGGATGGCTCAGTTGAAAGGCAATTCCAGTCTTAATTTTTTGAGGTATTTCCATACTACTTTCCATAGTGGCCTCACTAATTTGCATTCCCACCAATAGTGCAAAAGAGTTCCTCTTTCTCCACACCCTTGTCAGCACTTGTTGTTTGACAATTTATTGATGATAGCCATTCTGACAGGTGTGAGATGATATCTCATTGTGGTTTTAATTTACATTTCTCTCATGATTAGTGATGTTGAGCATCTTTTCATATGTCTATTGGCCATCTGTATGTCATCTTTGGGTAAGCGTCTATTCAGGTTCTTTGCTCATTTTTTTAACTGGGTTGTTTGTTTTTTGGGTGCTGAATTTTTGTACGTTCTTTATAAATTTTGGATATTTACCCTTATCAGATATATTAGTGAATATATTCTCCCATTCTGTGAATTGTGTTTTTATTTGGTTGATGATTTTCTTTGCTGTGCAAAAACTTTTTAGTCTGATGCAGTCCCATTTATTTATTTTTTCTTTTGTTTCCCTTGCCTGGGGAGATATATCTGATAATATATTGCTATGAGCAATATCTGAGATTTTGCTGCCTGTGTTTTCTTCCATAATTTTTATGGTTTCAGATCTAATATTTAAGTCTTTGATACATTTTGAATTTATTCTTGTGTATGGTGTAAGAAGGTGGTCTAGTTTCACAAATGGAAAGGAAATAAAGCTGGGGTAGCAGTACTTATATCTGTTAAAATAGACTTTAAAATCAAGGCTATAGTAAAAGACAAAGAAGGACACTACATAATGATAGAACAGTCCAACAAGAGGATATAACCCCAGTAAACATTTATGCACCCAACATAGGAGCACCTAAATATGTGAAGTCTCAATGGACATAAAGGGAGAGATTGACAGAAATACAGTGATAGTTGGGGATTTTAACACCTTATTGACTTCAATGTACAGATTTTCCAGACAGAAAATCAACAGGAGACAGCAGCCTTAAACCACACACTGACTTAATTGATAACTTCAGAGCATTTCACCCAAAAGCAGCAGAAGATATATACTTTTCAAGTACACATGGAACATTTTCTAGGATAGATCACATGTTAGAACACAAAATGAGTCTCAATCAATTTAAGAAGATTGAAATCATCATATCAAGCATGTTCTCTGACAACAATGCTATGAAACTAGAAATCAACCACAAGAATACTGAAAAACACACAAAGATATGAAAGCTAGTAACATGTTATTAAACAATGAATGGGTCAACAACAAGATCAAGGAAGAAATCAAAAGATACTTTGAAACAAATAAAAATAAGGACACAACATTGAAAATCTGTGGGACACTGGAAAGGCAATCCAAAGAAGGAAATTCATAGCATTTCAGGCCTATCTCAAAAACTAGAAAAAGTTCCAATAAACTACTTAACGTTGCACTTAGAGGAACTTAAAAAAGAACAACAAACAAAGCCCAAAGTGAGTAGGAGGAAGGACATAATAAATATCAGAGCAGAAATAAATGAAATAGAGTCCAAAAAAGAAAACAAAAAAGATCAATGAATCCAAGAACCGATTCTTTGAAAAGGCGAAGAAAACTGACCAACTTTAACCTGACTCATCAAGAAAAAAGAGAAAGGACCCAAATGAACAAAATCAGAAATGAAAGAGGAGACATAACAACTGACACCAAAGAAATACAATGGATTTTAAGAAAATATTATGAACAACTACATACCAACAAACTGGACAATCTGGACAAAAGGAATAAATTCCTAGAAACATACAATCTTTCAAAAATAAATCAGAAAGAATCAATGAATCTGAATAGACAAGTTACATCTAGTGAAATTGAAGCAGTAATAAAAAAAACAAACTTCCAACAAGCAAAAGCCCTGGACCAGATGGCTTCATAGGTGAATTTTACTAAATATTCCTAGAAGAAGTAACACCTCTCCTCTTCAAACTATTTCATAAAATTCAAGAGGAAGGAAGGGTCCCAAACTCATTTTATGAGGTCAGCATTGTTCTAATTAAAAAACCAGATAAAGACACTACAAAGAAAGAAAATTATAGGCCAATATCCCTGCTGAACATAGATGCTAAAATCCTCAACAAAATATTAGCAAACTGAATACAGAAATGCATCAAAAAGATCATATACCAAAATCAAGTGGGATGTATTCCAGAAATGCAAGGTTGGTAAAACATTCACAAGTCAATAAATATGATTCACCATATAAACAAAATGAAGGCTAAAAACCACATGATCATATCAATAGATGCAGAAAAAACAATTGATAAAATCCAGCAACATTTATGATAAAAACACTCAGCAATGTGAGATTAGGGGGAACATACCTCAACATAATAAAGACCATGTATGACAAACCCACTGCCAGCATCACTCAATGGACAAAAATAACAAACGTTCCCTTAAGACTGGGAACAAGACAAGGATATCTGCTTTCACCTCTCTAATTCAATATAATACTGGATGTCCTAGCCACAGCAATCAGACAAGAGGAAATAAAAGGCATCCAAATTGGAAAGTAAGAAATAAAACTCTCATTATTTGCAGATGACATGGTATTATACATAGAGAATTCTAAAGATTCCACCAAGAAACTCCTAAACTAATAAATGAATTTAGCAAAGTAGCATGACACAAAATTAATATTCAGAAATCATTTGCATTTCTACATGCCAATAACAAACTTATGGAAAGGGAAATTAAGAAAACAATCCTGTGGGGGAAACTCTGCGCAAGTCCCCGTGTCTGCCACAGATAAAAATAATACTACCAAGACATAATTTGCTTGGGGAGGAAAGGTGGCTAGCTTCTCTCAAGGGCAAAGGGCCCCAAGTCCTTACTTTGATGGCTTTTTATTAGGTTCGTAACATACAGGGGTACAGGTAAAGCTCATCAATCAATGTCAAACATTAGATAACGATAGATAACATTTCAAAGAAATCTGAGGGCTTAATATGAGTCAGTGTCTGTCAGGTAAGGGGGTTGCAGAAACTTTAGGAGACATACTCATTTCCTGCCTGGACCCTTATCATATGGATGA
>PVKM010004342.1:29772-52676 GCA_004027735.1 Carollia perspicillata
TCAAAACAGCCGGGGGGTGGGGGGGTTGAGGGTTCTTCGCCCTCACTTGCTGCAGCCCCCGAGTCCTTTCTTGATGGCCTCCCACATGATCATGTCTGCTAGAGTTGCCCCTCCTCTGAGGGGCCTTACCCATAGACCAGAGTTTACCCAGGAATTGTTTGCTTACCCAGGAAGCCCGCTCTAGCCAGCAGAGGGCTGCTCCCCCTTCCTTGTTACAAACAATTGACTAACCAACCAAGTGTTGGGGGCTAGAGATGGCAGAAGCAGCGCTCTTGCCAGGGAGATAAGCTTTGTTTCCTCAGTGGCTCACAGTCCAGAGGTGGCTCACTCAGCCTTAGCCATGGGAGGCGGTTACAACTTCTGAAACCAGGCAGTGCAGTTCCCAACACAAATCCTAATCACGATTGCTACAAAAAGAATTAAATACCTAGGAATAAACCTAACCAAGGATGTAAAAGACCCATACTTGGAAAATTTTAAAACACCAAAGAAAGAGACTAAAGAAGATACAAATAAGTAGAATCACATACCATGCTCATGGATAGGAAGAATTAACTTCATTAAAATGTCCACACTGCCCAAAAGTAATCTATAGATTCAATTCAATTCCTACCAAGATTCCAAGCATGTATTTCACAGAACTAAAACACACATATCAAAAATTTACCATATTTTTTGCCATGTATAATGCACATTCTTTTGCCCAAATTTCTGAGGGAAAAATAAGCATGCACATTATACATGGGTAGTACTAATTCTGTACCTATACAATTGTTTTTAATTTTTTTATTTATGCTTATGCTTTAAAAGTGTAACTCTAGAATACAATAACAATATCTGTATGCAAAAGAATACCTTGGAATACAATAATCAGTTTTGTTTATAAATATGAATAAATAAATAAATTGAACTAAAAATTTAACCAAAATATTTTTCTTTAATTTTAATTTTTATATTTATTTATTTATTTTAAAACAAAAGATTTTTTCCTGAAAGTTTGGGTCAAAAATGTGTTTGCACTATACACAGAAGAACATTATACACTGCAAAATATGGTGTATGAATCAACAAAAGGCCCCAAATAGCAACAGTGATGCTAAGAGAGGAGAACAAAAGTAGAGGAATCATGCTACCTAATATCAAACTGTATTATAAGACCATAGTAATCAAAACAGAATGGTACTGGCATAAAAACAGATACATAGTTCAATGGAACAGGATAGAGAGCCCAGAAATAAACCCATACCTCTATAGTCAATTAATATTTGATAGAGAAAGCAAGCACATGCAATGGGCTAAAGATAATTTATTCAATTAATGATGTTGGGAAAAGTTATCATAAAATTTTAAAATGTATGTAATATACTTAGAAGGTTGACTCTCAATAAGTATTCCGTAGAAGACAGCAGCTGTGAAGACTTATAAAAAGCACTGAATGTGGACTTTAGTTTCTCCTATTCCCCAGTTTTTAAAATTTATTATCACTTCACAGAAATGATTTTTTTAAGACTCTGCCAGCAATTTTTGGTGAGGTTTAAAGAAGCCACATCATTGTTTGGTGTTACTTTGGTCTCTCCCATAAATCAGAATTGCCCTTTCTGTGTCTTACCAAGAGAAAGCTGAGTTTTCTGAAGACACTTCCTATCACAATTTACTTTGAGATTTGAGGGCCATTGGGTTCATGGCCCAGTGGGTCTCCATGGAGTTAATGAAACCTTTCTAGTGTGTAATTCTGAGCATGAGGAGCAAATATATATTGCTGCCAAGGGCTGTACAATTGATGCAGTATATAAACCTTTTCCAACTTAACTTTGAAACAGCACATGTGTTCTCCAATGAGTGCTTTTGTCTTCTCTTTGCTCCTTTCTTATTCTGAGACTGTTCAAAAAATCTGTTCATCTGCAGTTAGTGACAACATTTAAATGGCAAATTTCCTCAGACAAAGTGATAGCTGGGTTAATTTTATATTGTGTTGAAAAATGGCTGTTACCAGACCCTTCTCTGTCAGTGGGTTCTCTTACAGAAAGAGCATTTGGGAACTAAGGGGAGAGAGGAAGGCATTACAGATGCCAGTCAGCTTCAAAACAGTGAAACCTTTAATCACCTTGAGAATCAGGTGATTACAAAAAGTTGTGTGTGTGTGTCAGTGAGTATAAAACAAATTTTAAATTACTGGCCATCTGTGTACAGTTTTTCTCTTTAAACAATATCAGTTGCCAAGAGCAAAGTGAAGAGCAGGCCTGAGAATTGGCCTAACTTACAAGGGAATTGCTGCTCTGAATTATAGGTCATGCTACAACCTTTCATTTCTTGTTCGAAGATTTTGTCCTTCCTCCCATTTTGAATTGTATGGCTGAAAAATATCACAAATGAGAATCATGAATGGTTCATGAAAAATACTAAAATTTTCTTCGTCTTGGGACTGGAAGTATTACAGTCTATTTTTTTTTTTCATAAAAACATCATGCGTATATCACTGGAGCAAAAGCAAAGGATTTATAATGAGAGTTGGCCTTTTGGGAAGTTAAATCTATATTAGTTACTGTATTTTCCAGACTATAAGATGCACTTTCTCCCCTAAATCTGGGAGGAAAATGGGAGTGCATCTTATAGTCTGAATGTAGCTTTCCTGGCTCACTGTGGCAGTGGGGGCAGTGGAGCAGAGTCACAGGAGACAGGAGATGTGTCACCACTGCAAGAAGCCAGTGGCAGCAGGAGTGGGGCAATGCTGTGGGCCCTGGGTTGGGAGGAGGGGGTGTCCCCATGGTGCGAAGCAAGGGAGGCAGGAGCAGAGTAGTGCTAGGGAGGAGGGTACAGGCAATGCAGGCACATTAGGAGAAGAAAGCCTGTGGCGCCTGTATGTGCCTCCATCACATGACTGGTGTGTCCCCCATTAACATTAATGTAGGCAAATTTCACTGCAGGGTCACCTGTCAAAGCAGCCCCGCAGCTGTTGAAAAACTACAACTCCCATCATGCTTGGACAAGTTGGGATGATGGGAGCTATAATTTGGCAACAGCTGCAGAGCCACACAGGTTGTACAAAACTGCTGTCCCCATATGATAGTGTTGCACAGCCTGTGGCCCTCCAGCAGCAGATCTCCCCCATAACAGTGTGAGCAGCAAATCCCCCATAATAGTGTGTCATCCACTGATGTTCTCAGCTGCAGTGCCCCCATAACTATGAATGACACACTGCTGATAGTTCTGTCATTACTGCATTTTGTTGTAGAAAGATACGATAGCGTACCATCATCTCCTGCTGATTCTACCATAATTGTGGAAAGACGTCAAAGCAGAAAAGGATTCCATATAAAATCCCTTTTAAACTGGAGGTAGTGAAGTACGCCAAAGAACATGGGAACAGAGCAGCAGAGAGATACTTTGGGTCACCTCCAGCTGAAAAAATGATACAGGAATGGAGGAAACAGGAGGATCAACTGCAAAAAATGGACAGAACGAAAAATGCTTTCATGGGCATGTTGCAAAATGGCCACAGTTAGAAGTGTGTATGAAAGAGTGGATCACACACCGCAGGAACAAAGGCTTTTCAGTATCTACAAAAATGATCATATATGAAGCCAAATGTCTTGCTGCAGAGAAAGGCATTGAGGACTTCACTGGATCACCGTCATGGTGCCACAGATTTATGAAGAGATGTGGCCTTGCTATGCGCATGAAAACTAGGATTGTACAAAAAATGTCTATAGAATATGAATCCAAGATTGTGTCTTTTCACACATTTGTAGTGGATGCAAGAAAGAAAAATGCATTTGAAATAAGCCAGATGGGGAACATGGATGAAGTCCTGTTAAACTTTGATGTTCCATCGAACAAGACTGTTGATGTTAAAGGTGCCAAAACCATAACCATGAAAACCTCAGGGCATGATAAAACCCATTACACAGTAGTGTTGTCCTGGGGTGCAGATAGCACCAAACTGCCACCAATGCTGATTTTCAAGAGAAAAAATGCGCCAAAAGAGTGATTCCCAAGAGGAGTTATTGTTCATGTTCATGACAAAGGATGGATGGACGAAAATGTCCTGAAAATATGGATAGAAAAAGTGTGGTCCAAACGTCCTGGAGGGCTTCTGAAAAAACCTGCTCTGTTAGTGCCTGACCAGTTTAGGGCACATATCACTGAAGCCACAAAAAAGAGACTTAAAGAAGAGAAAACCCATCTAGCTGTAATCCCTGGGGGGCTTACCAGCCATTTGCAACCTTTGGGTGTTTCCATCAACAAGCCATTTAAAGTTTTCATGAGAGAAGAGTGAAACAAATGGATGGCTGCTGGAAATCATGATCTGACACCAACTGGACGAATGAAGAGGCCCACTATTACCCAAGTTTGTGAGTGGGTGAAAACCTCATGGCAGTCAGTTAAGGATGAAACCTTTGCGAGGTCCTTCAAGAAATGTGGCATCAGCAATGCCATAGACAGCTGTGAAGATGACATCCTCTATGAACAGACTGAAGACAGTGATTCTGAGGAACTGAGCTTCATAAATGTGAACAGTAGTGACAAGGAGTTCTTGGGGTTCTCTGATGATTAGAGGAGTTTCCATACTTAAAGCTTAATGTCAGTAATAATGGTTGTTAATGCTGCTGTTGAGTTGTTTACATTTACATTGGTGAAATATTATGTTATTAAATATTTTACCACATTTTTTGCTTCAAAAATTTTTTCCCTATTTGCCTCTTCTAAAACCTAGGTGCATCTTATATTCCAAAAATACAGTAATGTTGTGAATTAATTGTAATTAATACTAATAACATTAATATTAAATGTATAATTGTATTATTTGGTGGTAAGACAAACCAGTGTCCCAGTAAATATGACTTCATATGATAATTTGATTGGTTGGTATTTTGTGAAGACTAGTGTGGTGCTTAAAAGATTTTGTATAAGTTCAGGGTTAGAGAGATCTTGATTTCAGTCCTGATCCTGACATGTTACCCTGCCTCAGTTTCTAGGTCTACATAACAGGTCCAACTTGGGAATGGCATTGTGTACTAGTTAACCTCCAAAATCATCCCCAGTGACCCTCACTTCCTGGTAGTCATATTTGTATGCAGTCCCCTCCCATATTACCTGAGTTAATCTGCCCAATGATGAGGTTTATGTGGCAGAAAATTGAAGCCTCCAACCAACAGTCAGTTAGGAAACGAGGACTGCAAATAAGTGAATGAATGACCTTGAAAGTGTATTCCCCAGCCCCTGCAATGACTGTAGACCTAGATGACAGTTTGACTGCAATCTCATGAGACACCTGAGCAAGATTCGTCCACTATGCTCTCCTAGGTTCCTGACCTTCAGAAGTTATGTGAATGTTGGCTGTTTAAAGAGGCTAATTTTTGTGCTACCTTGCTATACAGCAGGAAAAAAGTTTATTCCTTATACTCTAAATAATTGAAAGCTTATTGAATATTTAAATAGTGAGCATATGAGATTCGTGTTTTAAGATTTTTTCCTTACACAAAACCTATGTTTTCTGCCAGTTTTCAAACTGTATTGGGATTAATAATCACCTTGAGAACTTGCTTAAAACACATACATCTAGGCCTCACCACCAGAAATTCTGCTATTGTAAATCAGTTGTAGGGTTTAGGATTCTTTATTTTTTAACAAGCAAACTGGGTACTTAAGATGCAGGTGACCCACCCACAGACCACCTTTTGTGAACCCTGACCTTGTCAAACTTGAGCTGTTACTCTCAGAATCAGCTCCAGATTGACTTGCATATCCTACGGTGACCACTCATCTGATTGGTCATGGACTTTCCCAGTTCTAACACTGAAGTCTTCTGTCCTGGGAAATCCCATTGTCCTGGACACACTGGGATGATTGGTTGTCTAGCATTTTCTCATGATAGCTGCTGCCACTGGGATGCCCTCTTCACCCCAATTTCTGTATCTTCACCTTCCAATGTCTAACCCAACATTGAAGGCCCAGATCAGATGCCACTTCTCCATCCCAAACAACTTTTCATATTTCTCTCCATTATCCTAAGATCCTTTTTACAGCATCTTTTATAAGAGTAAAGTTTGTACTGCTTTATCCTTTGTGAATCCCTAGAGGCAAGGACTGCTATCATATTCATCCCATAGATGAATGTCAGGCTCCTTGATTTGAGGTGTCAATTCAAGTTCAGGTGCAGCTTGATTCAGTCCTGAGGAACAAGCCTTTGGAGGAAGGAAGAAAGCATCTCTTTTTACTATGGTTTCTCAATGTGTTCCCTTTCAGTATGTTTGAATTTAAAGTAATCTTGTATTCCTTATTCCTGAAATATTAAATAGGCTTCCATTATAAGTGGGACACTGCACTGAGGCAGATGACTTCTGTTCTGACAACTGATAGTTCCTCACTGGCAGAGCAGATTGACATGTTCCCAGGGACTTTCACTTACTCAGCCCAACCTCCTCTATCATTTTTACCAGTGATGCAAAACAATATAAAATTAGTTTGTGGATGTTCATTAAAATTTGCCAAAGAGTTTATTAGAATGATAAAGATCAAGTTGCAGGAAACTCAGTATGCTTAATTATGGCTTCAAAATGCAAAGAAAGCTCTCTCTCTTTCATCTTTGAAACGCATTACAGCACATTTTCTTTGCCCAATTTCAGGTGGATTTCATACAAATGGAAGACCGCACTTAAGAGACAGATGATTTTAATCATGGCTTTGATGTCAACTTGGTTTAGATTTGAGGAAGGTAAATTCATTCACTTTTTCTAGGAGGGTTTTCCTTTTCAACTGTCATTATTTTCACTGTGCTTGTGCTCCTAAATTATAAAATTTACATTCTCCATCATGAAGACAAAATAACTGGGGGGAGCGTCTGGACAATAATAATCAGAGTTGTCAGTATGCAGTCTGTGCTTGGCCATGTGCTAAGTGAAGCATCTCTCTCAGCAAGGCTTCTCAGGATGCTCCTTTCAGCATGTGTGAATTTAAAGTCATTTTGTACTTTACCCAGTGTTGTATTGTATTATCCACCACAGTTTCTCCAATAATACAAAGATGACACATTATTATTGTTCCATTTTACAGATGAAGAGATAGAGGCTCTGCAGTTAAGTGATTCACCAGGGTCACACACAAGTTGCATGAAAGGGCCAGGCTTCAAGAACAGGCAGTCTGACCTCCAGTCTCAAGTTTGTAACTACCGTATTATGTTCCCACCACCCTGCCATTTTCTTAAAGGAGGGGTTTCTATCAAAACCAATTTTATTCTTAAAAAATCACTTTAAAAATTATTACTAATATATTATCAAAATGCCAAGTTTACTTGAAGTGATTCATCCCTTCTATATGTTTGTTTTTCCAGAAGTTGTGAACTAATATATTCACATTTTCTCATTGACTGCCATTATCATTTCTAAAATGCCACTCACTGTCTCCTCTCTCCCTGCTTTTTATTATTTTTTTAAATTTTTTAAATTTTATTTTAATTGTTATTCAAGTACAGTTTTCTTTTACTCCCATCCCAGTCCCAAGAACCCTAAAACACCAATCCAAAAGAACCTATGCACTCCAATGTTCATAGCAGCACAATTTATAATAGCCAAGTGATGGAAGCGACCTAGATGCCCATTAGTAAATGAATGGATCAAAAAACTATGGTACGTATACACAATGGAATTCTATGCAGCAGAAAGAAAGAAGGAGCTCCTACCCTTTGCAACAGCATGGATGGAACTGGAAAGCATTATGCTGAGTGAAATAAGCCAGGCAGTAAAAGACAAATGCCATATGATCTCACCTTTAACAGGAACCTAAGCAACAAAACAGACAGAATCCCTGCTTTTTATTGAGCAGTAGGCAGTGTTACATCTTTTTTTCCTTGCCTCATCTTCATCTTAGCCTTTCCATCAAATAATCTTTTTTTTAAGTTGAAAGAATTCTTGAAAAATCTTTTATAATGCAGATAATCAACCTTCAATTTACAAGTTTTATACATTTGGATCTTCATATATTAAGTTGTCTTAAAAGAGGTCACACATTGAGATGAAGTGAGCAATGCTGTGTGGATGAGATTCCTAGGGGGAAGCCTATTGAGAACTTCACTCTCAAGACAAAAACATTGATTCTGATCTAATTACAGTCGCTATTAAAAGGACTAATAGAAATCTGGTATCAGCGTTGAGAAGTACATAGTTCATGGCTTTTAATCACTCAAAATAGAGGAAAATAATGAATAAGGGTTTTTACCAAAGTAAAGGACTTTAAAGGACAAAGAAGAAAAGAAGATTATCTTCAATAATATTAGGAAATATTAATGAAAAGGAAGAAAGAGGGTCTTAGTGTCCATTAAATACAAAAATAGTATAACTAAATTTTTCATTTTGCTTTGGCATTTAAGAGATAAAGAGGAAACTGACTTTTCTTTTTTGAAATTACTAGAAATTTCATTTCTCATCTCATCATAGTCTGCAAGACATTCTAGGGCAAAAATATCAAACATTCAATAAATATTCCCTTAAGCAAATTTCATTTACCTACACATATTTTATTTTTTATACCTTAGTTAAGTATAATGGACATGTAATAAATCACACAGTTGCCATTTCCAATTCTTTTTATTCCTGGGCATAGATCCACATTTCCATCTGGGATCACTTCCTTTATTGTTTGAAAGACTTTCTTTAACATTTTTTAGTGGTACATGTTAGTATTTTCACATGTCAGTGTTTTCAGCTTCTGAAAAAGTCTTCGTGTGTGTGTTGGTTGTTATCATTTTTTTTCTTTTTATTGAATTTATTGGGGTGATACTGTTTAACAAAATTATACAGGTTTCAGGTGCGCAATTCCAGAACACATCATCTGTACCCTGTATTGTGTGCTCTCCACCCCAAGTCAATTAATTCTCCCTCCGTCCCCATTTATCCCCCATAACCTCTTCTACCTTCCCCACCCCCGTCCCCCAGCAATCAGCACACTGTTTTCCATGTCCATGAATTTTTCTTTTCTTTCCTTTTTTTTCTCAATCCTTCTGAAAAAGTCTTTATGTTACATTTGTTTTTGAAAGATATATTTACTGGCTATGAAATTTTATAGGTTGGTGGGTTTTTTCTTCTGATATTTTAAAGATGCTACTCTACTCTCCCCTTACTTGCTTTGCTTCTAGCATGAGTTTTTCTATAATTCTTATCTTCATTTCTCTTACATAATGTCTTTTCTCCCTAGCCGCATTTAATATTTTCTCTTTATCATGTGTTTTGAGCAATGTAATTGTGATATACTTTGGTGTATTTTATTTAATGTATGCTGTGCTTGGGGATTCAGCATGCCTTTTAAACCTATAGTTTTCATCAAATTTGGAAAAATTTGAACTATTGTTCTTCCAATTTTTTCCTGTTCTGTTCTGACTTCCTCTGGGTACTCCAATTCTTATGTTAGGCCTTTTGAAGTGGGTGCACAGGTCATTTATGCTCTCTTCATTTTCAAAATTCTTTTATTCTATTCATGTTTCATTTGCATAGTTTCTATTGCTATATCCTCAAGTATACCAGTCTTTTTCTTTATATATTTAATCTTTCATTATCCCTATTAAATATGTATGTATGTATGTATGTATGTATGTATGTATGTATGTATTTCAGACATTGCAATTTTCATCCCTAAAAGTTCAATTTGGGTCTTTAAATTTTTTCCCCATACCTATATTCAATTTCTTTAAAGTCTATAATTCACTTATAGCTTTTTTAATGTCCTTGTCTGCTAATTCTGTGTGTCACTTCTAAATCAATGTCAATTGATTTTTTCCCCATTGTGTTTTGTATTTTCCTGTTTGCATCCTTGGTAATCTTTGATTAGATACCAAATACTTGTGAATTTTACCTTGTTTGATGATTGATTTGTTTTATGTTTCTATAAATACTATAGAGCTTATTCTAGGAATCAATAAAGTTGCTTGGAAACAGTTTGATCATTTCAGATCTTGCTTTTAGGGCTTTTTAGGTTGGTATTTAGTTTAGAGCTAATTACATCCCACTCTGAAGCAAGACCTCTCTGAGTCTTCTACACAATGCTTATGAATTAAAGGTTTTCCATTTCAGCTGATGGGCCCAGGCATGATTCCCTTCCTTGTGTGAACATCAAGTACTCTTCCTGCTAATCTTCAAGTGGTTCTCTCCTGGGCCACAGGCAGCTTCCTCCCATGTATGCACTAGCCTGTGTTCTGCTTAATATTCAAGGGAAGCCCTCCGCAGATTTCCCTCCAGATCTTTCTCAGTGCTGCCGACTTCTTTCCAGTGTCCTGTCCTGTAAACGACAGGGGCTCTGGTTTGCTAGACTCTCATATGCAGAGTGTATGGCCTTCTTCAGTCTGATAGCTTCTTCTGGTTTTCTGCCTCAGATGGCATGTACATGGCAAAAGACTATTTTCAAACTGTGTACTGTGTTTCCACTCCCAGCCCTTAGGCCTGCTCTGCTAGATGAATTTTTTCTCAAGTAGAGACCCAGTGTCCAGCTGGGTTTAGGGAGATGCTCCTCCCCCATATTCTGCTTTCTACCTTCAAGTTGAAAAGTAGAAAGGTTGAAAGGTAGCCCCCACCCCTCAGCTGACCCTTAGAGTCTTTTTCCCTTGGTGTAGTTGAGATGGAGGCAGTTTCACCTCTCTCTTCCTCAGTCTCTCTTATTTGACTCTCACAGAAGACTTCAGCCTTGATGAGGAAGATGAACTCACTGTTTTGTGCAGTTAGGAAAAGTAAGTTGTATCCCTACTTATAAAAAAAAAAGGAATTTATTACATTATGTGACCAAACCCAGGGTTATATCAGACTTTACAACAAATGTTCAACTCATGGTCATCAGAATTGATTATGTCGAACCATGTGAACTTAAAACTATTTGACATGTTAGACTTTTGAAAATGGAAACCTCATACTTGTTCTCTCTGTCTCTCAGCTCTGCTTTCACCTGTGTTGGCTCCATTCCTGAATGCCATTCTCAGTTCACATTGTCAAGATGGCTACGCAGCCCCAGACTGTGTCTTCTCAGATGCAAGTCCAATGGAAACAATTCTGCTCTGTCCTAAGTTCTCAGCAAACAGTTCATGCTGCCCCATTAGCTCTCATGGGGTCATGTGCCCAACATGGAGCCAATCCTGCGGCCACTGTGGAGTGCTGTCTAGCTTAGGCTTGTGTTCCAGCTTTTAGAGCAAACAGTGGAGCCCTCCCTGAACCACATGCCATGAGTGTTCAGAAGGCTGGTTCCCACCAGAGAAAGCAAGAAGGGGCCCCTGGGATGTACTTAGATAATGAGAATATCTTGCTTTGAATGCCTTTAGTTAAACATGTTCAGACTAGCTTATTAGAGGGAATACTCATAAACTATTCCCTGCACTCTCTTGCCTAGTTAGTTCAAGGCAATCCAGAATACACATAAATGTCATTTATGCAGGTGTCCTTCTTACATTCTTTCAAAAAATCATAGGTGTAAAATTGAATGCACACAAGTGAACAGAAGCTAAGAGACAGTGGAAGTATTTTTGTTGCTGTGTTTTATTTAAAAATCTCTTTGCTTGCTTTGTGTTTTTAATTAACTTCTGCTTTTCCTCTTAACATTTTGCTATAAAAAGAAATTAGATGTAATTATATTTTATGAATCTCAGTTGTCAGTTTAAGAAATTTTATCTGTGCTTTTAACAATCACTAACTGAAGGTGGGAATGACAGTGGTAAGAATTCACCTGATTGACTTCTCTATGGATGTGCCTAAAATGGCATCTGTAGAAAGATGTGGTCTCTAAGAAAAAAGTAGGTTATGTAGATAATGCAACCTGGATTTAAAGGTGTGTGTGTGTGTGCATATATCTGTACAAATAATAGACACATACATATAGGTATGCTTTGAAATATGGTTATCAAATGGTATATCCTTATCTAAAAAATAACTTCAAAGTCCAGGTTAAAGACAGTCTTCTATGCATTATTTTAAATTGAATACTTTATCAGGACTTAGCATAGGAGAGACCCTTGACTAGGAGTTGGAGGTCTGGGACATACCCATTTGTGCAGTCAAATCCTTACAAGACTTTAAAGAAAAACTTCCTTTTTCTGGGCCACACTTTCTTCCTCTTTAAAAGAAGGTGGGAGAAGATGGTCCCTTTCAGATCTAGAATTCCTTAATTCTCTAAATCTCCCCATTGGCAATACAATAAATTCCATTGATGCGCAAAATAGGAAATAAATCTAATAATGGAATGCATCATACTAAGTAATGCAAACAATAAAGAATACATCAAAAGCACCCATATGTAGTGTTTGACATGTGGATGAAATTTCTTCTAGAATTTTCTTTGCCTATATGTGCAAAGATATATGTATATTACATAAACAAGATTGACTATACTTGCTGTTCTGTAACCTGCTGGAAAAACATGTCATTTGCTTTTATCAAAACTATACATCTGTAGCCTCCTACCATGTGGGATCTAGGTGCTACCCTGCAATCTCTCTGTTTCCTTTGTCAACTGCATTCTTCTCTTTTTCTTTCCCTCTCTTCCTCTCTCTCCCCTGTTCTTCAGAGGAGCTCGCTCAAAATGGGCCACAGCTGTATCCACTCTTTCCTCCCTGTCAGCAGATATATTCATTTTCTGCCTCCAGAGAAGAAAGAAGCCATATTCTTCCACTTCCTGTGGTCAAACCTACTGACATAACTTACCTGTGTTCATATACATCCTTTCCTTTTCCTTCTGACATGATGAGGAATGTTCCTTATCCTGCTCATGATCGGTCCACCTTTATTCTGGATCCCTGCACTTCCCAGAGTGGCATAGCCCCATCCAGCCCTGTGGTACTGAGCTCCCTAAAGCTCAACCCACTCCAGGGCCACTAGTCTCATCACAGTTCTTTGAACAGATCAATCTCTTTGTCTTGTCTCTTGTCTTAGACACTTGGCTGTTGTCCCTATTCCTGGAATGTTCTTTTCTCCACTCTTCCCAAGCCTGGCTGCTTCTCATCTTTCAGATCTCCATTTAGATATCCTTCCTTTACAAGTGCTTCTCTACAGGCTCAGATGTTTCTTCACCTTGATTCTACATCAGCACCATTCTTTCTTTACTAGCACTAATAACAATAGACATTATTCAATTATTGGTTTGTTCATTGTTTGTCTCTCTCACAAATTTAGAAACTTCATAAGGGCAGAAATTGTGTTTTAATCACTAAAGTATCTTTAGGACCCAGTAGAGTACCAAATACTGTTACTGTTTATTAAATAAAAGAATGAATGAATAAACAAATACCTTCCTAACTTAGGAAACCATTTCAGTTGAAGAAAAGTTGACTTGATATTTTATCTGGGCCAAACTTGCAAACATTTAGAGATTGAATTTTGTGATATTGCTTCAAAGTCTTCATAACTCTACTTCAGGCCTTTTTGAACAGTGTATGCTGTTGTCTCATAGCCAATGAAATTGTCACGTACAGATTCACATGAAAAGTATGACATGAATAGACATTTTAATATGTTGCATGCATGTAGCCTTTTCCGTATTTGTGTTGAAAAATCAATATGGAAGAATTTTCTTTTTTTTGAAATATTTTATTTACCTATTTTCAGAGAGAGGGAAAGGGTAGGAGAAAGAGAAGGGAAGAAACATTGATGTGAAAGAGAAATATTGACTGGTTGCCTCTTGTAAGCATCCTGAGCGGGGACTGAACCTGCAATCCAGGCATGTACCCTCACCAGGCATTGAACCAGAGACCTCTTGCTTTGTGGGATGATGCCCAATCAACTGAGCCACACTGGTCAAGAGTGGAAGAATTTGCTTATGAAATTGCCCTTATTTTATGGATATGATATAACACTATAAAATTCTGTTGACTGATTAAGGATCTGCAGAGTTAAAACTTGCTACAGCCTGTAACAAGAGGTCAGGAATGTCTCATTTTTATAGATACATGAATTTGTGGTTTGTGAAAAATTATTTAATTAGGTAAGGCTATATTATTTCTGTTAAAGATGGTAAATTTTAGAACTTGTATTTTCCAATCTATTGAGATCAATAATAAAAAATGTTTTTGAAAAACACATTGCTCACAAAATGTCCAAATACCACTGGCACATAATTCAGTTGCTGAATAAAGAAGGAATACATAATTTGCATGTTTCACAATGGTCCTGCTAGCACACAACAATGCAATACTCGTAGTTGTCAATTACTGATAGGGTATTGTCTGACATTAAGTTGAAGAAATACAAAATAGTTAAGTAGTTAAGTCATCTGCACCTCCTGTTAAAGAATTTTAGCTTTTACTGAAATAATTTTTATTATAGAAAGCAAATTGGCTTAATT
This sequence comes from Carollia perspicillata, assembly GCA_004027735.1. Lineage (NCBI taxonomy): Eukaryota > Metazoa > Chordata > Mammalia > Chiroptera > Phyllostomidae > Carollia > Carollia perspicillata. The sequence goes on from PVKM010004342.1 coordinate 44,077, forward strand.
TTTTATTTAAATAACAGCTTTTCTTTTCTGATTACCAAAATGATCATCTTTGTTAAAATTTGGAAAATACAGGAAAACAAAAAGCAGAAAATAAACATCACATGTAACTACAATACCTATAGGTAAAGCCTTTTTTAGCACATACTATGTATATATATTCTATGTAATTAGAATTATGCTATAAATACTGTTTTAAAACTTTTTTCACATTATATTGTGAGAAATGTTCTATTTAATTAGAAAATTTTCTAAAAGTTTACCCGTTAATGCCATAGTACTATAGCATATTATTGCATCATAGTTTATTTAATCAACTTCTAAATACAGGGAAATTAGGTTGTATTTTCACTTTTGCTGTCTTATAAATTGACTCGGACACCAGCCCTCAGTATCCATGGCATTATGGATGAGATACGAGACAAATTCACAAGGACTACCAAATCCCGTGGAGGAAAAGGGACAGCACAGCCACTCTCTCAAGGGGAGTGCCCCGACCCTTGCCTTGACAGGCTTTTATTGGGTTCATTTTGCATAAAAATACAGATAAAGTTCATTAATCATTATCAGGCAGTGAGAATCAAACATACAAAGAACTCTGAGGGTCTATTTTGAGTCAGGGTCAGAAAGCTAAAGAGCCATAAAACTCAGAGGAACAAACTCACTTCTCACTTGGACCTTTATCATTTAATTGAGAGCATTCTAAACAAAGCAGGTTTCATAGGATTTTACATATTCTTTTTTAGGTCTGATTGCCCTAGGGAACCAGCCCTTTCCAGTACAGGGTGGCACCCACCATCAGCATTGTTTCAGGCTTAAGGCATTGTTTCAGGCTTAAGTCTGGCAGGGGAATTAAGGCAGCCAAGAGATTAGGAGACTTCTTGCAGACAGAATGAGGACTCAGGCTATGTCAAAGCCAAGGGGCGAGGGTCCATCACCCCCTTTTGTTATAGCCCCCCAAGTCCTTCCTGGGGCCTCCACGTGATCGTGCCTCTCTTAGGTCATTCCCCCCCTTGGGGAATCTTACCCATCATTGGAGTTAACCAATCAAGTATTGGGGGCCAGGCAGGGTGAAGAAAAAGGAGCAGAAGCAGCGCCCATGCCAGGGAGTTAAGCTTTGTCTCCTCAGTGGCTTATGGTCTGAAGGTCTCTCACTCAGCCTTAGCCATGGCAGGGTTACAGCTTCTGAAACCAGGCAGGGTGGTTCCCAACAGTAAATAATGCTATAGTGAACATCTTTAGTCTACATTTCTATGCATATTTTAAAATTATTTCCTGATAGTAACTTCTTAAAGTGGAGTTAATGAATCAATGGGAAGTAAGCACAACTAAACTGTGTTCTTCAAAAAGAATGCAAGGTAAAACAGAAGGAAAAGAATTTCATCGTACGGCCACCATATCTCTTGAAAATATTCTAGTTTCTTTTAATAGCTATTTGCAAACTAAGCTAAAGAAAGCTATATTCAATTTTCTAGTGGAGCACTGTAATAAAGGTATACCTTATTAAAAATAAAATAACTCAATATAGAGAACATTGAGATCCAAGAATTTAATCTATAGCTCTGTACCACTGGACCAGGAAGGCAGGGATCAGATAAAGCTCCCCATTCTATGTCCACAGAGTTTAGAAAATCACCTAGTACATAGCAATAAGTTAGGGGACAGCTAGTGAATGACTGAGTGAATGAATGAACCTTTATTAACTGATTGGTGTAACAGAAATTTTAGGCCCCAACAGCCCTTCCATGCAGTTCAAGAACTGTGAATCCTAATTTGGTTATTGATTCTCTGCATGGAAATGGTGTAACTTTGACAGACAGATACAAATTTTAATCTCAATTTTGTGTTGTACTCTGTGACCTGTTGTTCTTAGTTCTCTGTAAAATGAGGCTGCAGTATTGAAGTTTTCCTGAAACTTCTGCCACTGCAAAAAAAATTGTAATTATAATCTAAAATCTTTCTCTTTTCCTTCCTATGATTAAACCAATCTATTAATTTTGAAAGCCAGAAGCATTAATAGTGCTAGAAAATATGTATTACAGAAAAGTCAGAGAGAACAAAGAGCATTGCTTGGATAAGCATGGTAGAAGTGGATTGGATTCTTAGCCCAGAATGACCTAATTACTTAGACTGTAATTTTGAGGCTTATATCTTCCCTTCCTAGATATTTCTTTCAAATATTTAAAAAAACACTTACATATTTTGGAATTTATTTTGAGAAAATATCAATATTTTATCACAGCATTTTAATTTTGATAAAATATGACTTCAGGAGGTTTAGGCCATTCTGACTTTTAAATATATTAACATGCTTTCTTTTTTGTCTTAGTATAAAAGTAAAGTATATTTAATTGTAAAAAATGTAGGTCCTGGAGAAAAGTTAAAAGAGGGAAGTGTGTTTTATTCTTTCCCTAATCTTGCTCTGTTGAGAATTGTGCAGATCAAATATTTCCTTTAAGAATTCATTTCTATTTTTGGAATAGACTAATGTGGTTACTATTAAAAAGGTTATGAAAGTCAAGCTGTATGTGGGCACAAATAAAGGAGAAATTAATTTTGACCCCCTGAAGGATGAGTGGCATGTATGTGCAAATCCCCTGCCAGTTTGCTAGTTCCTTAAAAATGAGGACTGTGATTTATTTTCTCTGTGGTCTAAATAGCCAGTTTGTTGCCTAGCCTATAGTAAGTGCTTCTTCTTCCACTTACTTATCTGTGTGAGTAGCCAATCCGAACACAGACCAAACTCCCCTTGAAAAAAATCAGTTAAAGGCTTCTTTGCACCCACATTAGAAAGCTCTCAGGGAGCCCTCTGAAGTTTCCCTTGAAGGGAGAGCTACAAAGCATCATGTCAGGCTGGCTGGCAGGGAATTAGCAGTTCTTAGTTCTGTGAAGGCTGAAGTTGTGGCTGTTTTCCTAGGGTGTTTACAGTTTTCCTGTCACCAAGTGTGTCCATTGTTGTTACTAACTCAATTAGGGCTGTTACAACAGTCAGTGAGGACCATGTTGCCTTGCAATGTCCCCACTTGGCCAGAATGTTAGGAAAAGGCTTCCCAGTGGGGGAAAGTAGTATGAGACACAACACTTGCTGGAGAAGTACACAGCTATTCTCCGCGTGTGATTCATCCATAAATGTTTGTCCTGGGCATACTATTTGTAAAGTACAATATAGTTGCTGGAGATAGGAACATGTGTAGACAGAAGAAGTGGACACACATATTGGAGTTCCATATGTGGACTTTGCTAGGCACTTTTCCTTCTCTAACTCATTGATTTCTCGTAGGTTTTCAAGTTATGATGTTATTTCCACTTTACAGATTAGGAAACAGGTTCATAGGGGTGAAGCACTCTCTTGAGGTCACACAGTTGGAAGCAGATAATAGACAGATTGAATCCATGTCTGCTTGGTCTCAAAAGCCTGTGTGCTTAACCACTAGTCTGTATTGCCTTGACAAATATAAATTTGCAGAAAGAGTATTACAGAGGTTTTCATTTAGTATTTAGGTCTTTAATCCTGGCAGTGATTCTTTGCGTAGGTGACCCTTTTCCCATTTTACAAACCAAAAACTAAAGCTGCAAGAGACCAAGGCACTTGCCCATGATCACTCATCCTTTCAGTGTTAGAGCTTAGATCTGACTGGATCCAAAGCCAAGCTCTTTTCATTCAGTCCATACATCTCCCCCATTCTTGAAATGCTCATCACCGACATGAGTGTACACAGTTACAAAGAGATTTACAAGCCCTCACCTAAGGTTTACTTGCCTGTTAAGAATGATATTTTATGGAAGAGTCTACAAAGTCATGTAAAGGTCATCTGTGCCATAAGGCATTTCTCCTGCATAAATAAGCTTCCCCTTAAGGGACAGGAAGAAGCTTTCTTTTGGAGATTATCCAGTGAGAGCTTCCACAGGTGGGCCCTGCAAAGATAGGAGTGGGAGATAAGACCTTAAACCCTAAAGAGGACTCTTTAGCAAGATTCAGGAAAGGCTCAACTAGGAAAACTATTTAAGCACCTCAAAAGCATTGAGAGTAGCAGGGCTCTAGCTGCAGAGTGACTGTAGCATTTGTCAGGGCATGGATTTTGACATTTGTTTCTTCTGAAGCAACAACAGAGTTGTTGAATCATCAACAATGCTTTCTTTTGAGGGCAAAAGCTCAAAATTGGCTTCAGAGGAAATAAGAAAGGGCCAAATGTGATGTTATACACTGACCCATGTGAGCTTGGAAGTGATGGATCTTGATATGGGCTGTCAGGTGATTAACCTGGAATTGGCAATGGATAGATTATAGAATGGAAAATCAGAACAAAAGGGCCAATTATGGGACTGTTGTAACAGTCCATGTAAGAGGTCCTATCCAGATGAGATGTGTGGTTCAGGTGACTGACTGGTCCTGAAAGCTCAGTATAAACAAACTCCAAAGTGGGAGAGAAGGGAACTGTACGGTATTGGGTTTGTGAATGATTAGGTGCTCTTTGGTGCCTTGAAATTTGGATGTGTTGTGATAGAGGAAGGCTGCCATAGTGAGATCTGCTAGCCAGACAACCACTTGAGCTAGCTATTTAGTATGGAAAGAACTTGAAGCTGTGATTACCAGACACTGGGTTGCAGCTGCAGCCACCCAGAATTAGCCTAGCCAGATGGTGATAGGTGACTGGTTGTTCTCCATGGACCTCAGAGAACACAACAAATATTACAAAAGAATATCACACAGCTTTCCATGAACACAGAAATTTTGCTTTGTGAATTTCTGATTTTCTCAAAGTATTTTTACATCTCAGTTACATCAACTGAAGATGATAATGGTGAAAAATGCTTTGTACAAAGCAGGTTTTTTTCTTTTCTTTTTTTTTTTTTTGATGAGACCAGCTGGTAAGTTGTCTGCATTTATATGCTGATATCCAAAAAGCCCTCCCAGCAGGTTAGAAGCTGAGAAATTCTCTGATAATACAGTATTGGTGGAAACCATTTGTAGCAGGGCAGACAGACATTGATATTACAACTTAATTCTTGTGTGACAAGAGACGGGATCTTAATTAGATCTTCCAGGTAATAGTAATGGCCATTTACTCATACCAGGAATTTTCCCACATGAATTCTCAGCATCATTAACTTGGCATATATAAGAAAGAACACTTTATTATTACATTTATTTTGTTACTCCTCACCCAAGCATATGTTTATTGATTTTAGAGAGAGAAAGGGAGAGAGTGAGAGAGAGAGAGCATTGATTGGTGGCCTTCTCCACATGCCCCAACTGTGGACCAAACCTGCATGCAAGCTTTGGGGTTATGGGAAGACACTCCAACTAACTGAGCAACCTGGCCAGGGCAAGAAGCTTAATTTTAATAGTTTCTTTAATAAAATAACTTGATCCCACAATCTACCCAGTGGCCAGAACATTATCTATACACTTCAAAGGAAAGGTCTGATCCAGAAATGGCTTAGTTAGTCCAGGTTTAGAATTCAGTCATGCTCAGAAGCAACCTCCTCCAATTTATTTCCTCTTTCCACCCAGGAAGATTTAATTCAGGTGTCCACCTGGTGATAGTAGGGAGTAGGTGTCCACTTCTCTCTCAGTGACTAGATATATATTAATTACTAACTATACTACAGTACAATCATTAGTGCAAATTAGGGGAAAAATAGTCATTGGCTATGACAAATCAGTGGAGGAGAATGGAGACAAATCAAATAAACACATTACAAAAGGAAATGAGCCACCACCAAAATGACTGAAATGAAAAAGACAATACCAAGTGGTGGCAAAGATATATAGGAACTAGAACATTCTCAGACTGCTGGAGGGATATAACTTTGGACAACAGTTTATAATAATATCTGCTACAGTGAGTATATATGCTGGTTAATGTAAAACATGTAAAAGTACTATATACATGTGATACACCCATATGTAGTTATGTATAGATTTATGTGTATACATTATATATTATTATTGATAATATATAGTTATATGTAATATAATATATATGGGTATATCTTTCAGTAATTCTACTCTTTGGCATATGTTTCCCAAAAGACACAAATAAGTATGTTCATAACAGACTATTTATAAAACCATAAATGCCCATCAGCAATATGATAGACAAATACATTGTGGTGCATTTATACAATTGGTTACTTATGGCTAGAAGAATAAGCAAACTATGTGTTTACACACATGGATGAATTTCACACACAAAAGAAAATATTGAACGAAAGAAACCAGATACAGGATAAAATATAATAAATAATTCAATTTATTTAAAATAGATTTAAAAAATAACGTATGGTTTTAGAAGTCAGAAATATAGCTCACTTTGGTAAGAAGAGGGTCAGAAGGGATTTCCTGAGTTCTGATAATATTTTGTTTCTTGATCTAGAGACTGAGTGGATTAGTGTGTTTACTCCGTAAAAAGTTATCAAGCTGTTTTGCATTTTTCTGTATGTATGTAATATGTCAAGAAATTTGCTTTAGAAAAGGCAGCGTGTGAAAAGGACCAGGGGAGGTACAGATGGGAAAAGCAGGGCAAACTAAATATTGTTAACAAACTAATTAAGCATAATTTGTAAAATGTCACTCAAATGTGGAATATCACATATGCTGAATCTAAAATAGATTCCAGTGGTCTCATTGCTAGGTTCTTAACATTACTTTTAAGAAATTCCACCAATCTCATATGTTTTCACAAGACCAATTATATCATTCATGATGCTCAATACTAAGACATAAAAAAATACAGTATACCTTCAGAAAAACTGTGATATAAGTAGGATAAAAGTTTCTTATTTCCCTTTATCATCGGGTTCCAGAAGCTCAGAGCCTTCATATCCCTCTTTGGGTCTGTCCAGAATCTTTTATTCAAGCTGCACATTTCCCCATAATTAGGTGACCTGTTTAACATTACTAGCCTGAGTCAGCCCATTTCACATTAAATGAAAACTGGTCTATATTTAAAAGAAGGAATTAATAATGTACCAACATGAACTAGGAGTTTAATCACCGGGTTGAGAGCTCCAGGCTTCAGTTCTGCTAACATGCCTATTCTCCCTGGCTTTGACTCACAGTCACGTGTTTTTAAAATGGACAAGAGAATGAGCATAACAGCAAAATTGCTGGTGACTAAGAATAGTAGCCAGCTGTCCAGGGAGAATACAGTGCTCCAGGGCTTAGCAGAGAAGCTGTGGAAGCTGGCGAACTGCGGCCATGCAGAATGAGCATCAGACTGGAGGCCTTATGTGACCTCTGAAGAACTGAGCTCCTCAGAGCTGGTGTCTGACTTCACTGTGATTAAACAAATGATGCATTTGTTAGTGACTTGTGTTTAAACATGGGTGTTGTATAGCTGAGCTTCATTTTTTCTGTATTTTATTTATTATAATGTTCATGAGAGGCCAAAATGTGTTTTCCCAAGTTTACTGCCACATCACCAACATCTATCAAAAAAACGTGCTATAGTAAGTGCATAATATACTTCTTACTTGAATGATTTGAATACAATCTGTAAATCAAATCCAACCTGAAAGTTATCTCAGCTATCCCTGTTCTGAAAATAGGGGCATCCTCATGTGCTTAGATAGCAGAAAAATAATAACTATACCAATGAGCCTAGGGAAATTTGCTGCCTGTTCAAGTGAACAGTGGAAAGACTTTGATTATTCAGCAAATCATCTCCAGAGAGATTCACAATAAGGGTTATTGAAATACTTAAAAAATAGCTAGTAATAATTGAGATTTTACTATGTACACTCATTAAGCCTGTCACTAAACCTACATTATAATTCAGTTATCACAATATCCAAGATAGCTAGGAGGTTGCTAGTTCTCTTAGCCCCATTTCATGGGTGAGAAAACAGGCACAGAAAGGTAAGACACTCAAAGTTTGGTCAGGATCAGAACCCAGCACCTAAAATAGATGAACATATCTAAAATAGTCTAGTCCTTTAAAAAACCTGCTCTGCTAACCTTTCCCAAATCATCATGACCCAGTAATTGTGAATGGAGAAAATGAAATTAATCTGTTCTTAATCTGAATACCTTTTTGAATCAGATGAAATCTCCAAAATATAGTGTGATATGTTTTTTGAGGAGAAGACTGCACTCCCTAATGACCAGTGAAATTGGTCACATATCGTAAGACTGTCCTGTTCACATCTGGGTGCTTTCTACCCATATAAGTATCTCTGGACAATAAATGACATGGTTACTCTATAAACATATTTGCCTTTGTCTGAAATGTCCAGACTTTCTCGACAAAGTTTAGGTGTTGAGAATGTCTAGAGCCTAGATGAAGGGTGAGGCTGATTTCTTCATTGGATTTGGTACTTTCAGGATGAAGACCAGGCTGCTTTTTTACTAGAAATGAGCTGTGCAGACTCCTCTGGGTTTTACCCACAAAAGTGGTCTTTGTTTGACTGAGCAAACACTTCTCCTACCTGTCCCTTATTAGAGCAGAGAAGTAAAAGCCACGTCACAGTCCTCTAAAACCAAATGGCATGCATGGGGACATGTAACATCTTGTTCTCAGGGTTGTTGGGGTCCCTGCAAACATGTCAGTGTGGATGTGAGCTGGCTGGTCTGTGCACATCTTATGGTCTGGCACCTG
>PVKM010004343.1:0-21702 GCA_004027735.1 Carollia perspicillata
GGACTAAAACCTTTATATAATTATAATAATTTTCATACTGTAATTGAATAAGAAAAACTATTTGCTTTGGATTTGTTTTTGTGGCAAAAAACATTTTCACTTGAGGAAAAGTTGGAGGCCTGTATAAAATGAAAGAAATTCCAGATTTAGAATAAAGGTTTTAGAGATTTTTCCATATGTATATTTCTTCATATTTTAATGAGAAAACTTTAGTCAGGAGAGTTTAACTTACTTAGCTATTATGCATGTTATAATTCTTTATTTTATGATTTAAGGGAATAACACAAAGTGACTAGTAGGGGAGGCAGGGCACAGATGGTGTGTGTGTCACAGGAAATAAAGCTAACTCTCTGTCTCAGGCCCTAGGTATGCAGCAGGCCTCAGAACCCCAGATATGTGGCAGACCTCAGAGCCCCAGACATGCAGCAGGCCTCAGATAATTTACACCCCTGCTGGCTCCTCTCCGTCCCAGGCTCCAGATAGTTCCCTGCTGACCTTGTCCCAGGCCCCAGATGGTTTACGTCTATGCCCCTCCTTGCTTGTATCTCCACCCCTCCTCTTTTCTTTTCACTGTAAGCATATTTAGCCACCTACTTAACCCCTCCTCGGGGCCCAGAAGTTGGAGACTGTCTCCTCTGGGTCCGCACACATGAATAAAGGCTTACTCTGTCACCCTAAATCGTGTAAGAGTCCGTTTTTCCACAACATGTGGACTCCAGTGTTATCTGTGCTAGTTTTTGTGGTTCTTTTTAAAACTCTTTTTTCTGAGGTAATTTCAGACTCACAGAAGAGTTTCAAAAATAGCACCAAGTTCTCATATATCTTTCACTCAGCTTCACCTAGCGTTACATCACAGCCATATTCCATGAACAAAACAAAGGAATTAACATTAATACAGTATGAATACCAAGCTACATATTTTAAAATGTCCAGAATAGGCAAATGAATAGACATAGGAAGTAGATGAGTTACCAGGGGCTTATGGGAATAGAGAATGGTGAGTGACAGCTTAATGGGTAGGGAGTGCCCTTTCCAGGTGATGAGAATGTTTTGGACCCTGTAAAAACACACTGCATACACTACATCCACTGTCCAGAGCACTTGAAAGTGGGTACCTCTAAGTTGTGTGAATTTTACCTCAATTATAAAAACTGATTGGAGTGAAGCTGTTCCACTGTGCTCTTACAATAGTTCAGGTGAGAGATGATACTAAATTAGATTATCTTGGGACCAGGAAAGATGGAGAAACTGGAGATGTAAGGTTGGTCTAGGAAGAAAAATTGGTATGATTGGTGATGGCTTAAGTCTGGGAGTAGAGGAAGACATGGGTTATACATAGTATGAAGATTTCCCCAACCCATACTAACTACTCCCTTTTGGGTAACCTTCTATCATTTTCATATGCTTCTAGTAAAACATGGATCATGGGAAATGATAATGAATTGCAGATTTGTTTACCTTGATATACTGCAAGGTACCAAAGTGTATATTGCAAGATCAAAGTAAGTGTATATTGATCTATGAATTTTTGTATCTCCATGGCTGCCTCTGTGTTTATTGCACACAAGCTGTAAATAAGTAAATGCAGATAGAAAATATCTTTGCCCTTGTGATAACTTATGTATGAAACATATTTACACCAAATTCTAATTTGTGCATTTCTCTAAAGAAAACCTGATTCCTCATTTCCTAAATGACTTGTTAGAAATGAGAAGCTTTAATATTTTAAAGACCTCAGCTCTTTTGAAATTAGCCTGCAAATGTAATTTTAATCAAATCTTGAAATATACTTTAAATATAGACAAAAAGATTTTAAATATGTCTGTAAAAAATGTAGTGTAGAAAATGGGATATCAATATATTTCTGAGATTAATTATATCGAAGAGTCACAATAATTTACTTGGCCCACACAACAATGAAATACAATAGGAAATTCTTTTTTTAATTTTTATATGCCTTTTACAAATTATTTTATTGCTGTTCAATTATAATTGTCTGCATTTTCTCCCCATCACTCCTCCCCAGCCACTGCCCCCCATTTTGTCCATGTGTCCTTTATACCTGTTACTGAAAACCCTTCCCCCCATTATCCCCTCCCACCTCCCCTCTGGATACTGTCAGATTGTTCTTAACTTCAATGTCTCTGGTTATATTTTGCTTGCTTTTTTCTTTTATTGATTAGATTCCTGTTAAAGGTGAGATCACATGGTATTTGTTCCTCACTGCCTTAGCATAATGCTCTCCAGTTCTGTCCCTGCTGTCACAAAGGGTAGGAGCTCCTTCTTTCTCTCTGCTGCATAGTATTCCATTGTGTAAATGTACCATAGTTTTTTGATCCACTCATTTACTGATAGGCACTTAGGTTCCTTCAGTACTTGTCTATTGTAAATTGTGTTGCTATGAACATAGGGGTGCATAGGTTCTTTTGAAATGGTGTTTCAGGGTGCTTAGGGTATAATCCCAGCAGTGGAATTGCCGGATCAAAAGGCAGTTCCATTTTTAGTTTTTGAGAAAATTCCATACTGTTTTCCACACTGACTGTACCAGTCTGCATTCCTGCCAACAGTGCACTAGGGTTCCCTTTTCTCTACATCCTCTCCAGCACTTGTTTGTTGATTTGGTTATGATGGCCATTCTGACAGGTGTGAAGTGGTATCTCACTGTGGTTTTAATTTGCATCTCTCTGATGGCTAGTGATGCTGAACATCTTTTCATATGCCTCTGGGCCCTCCGCATGTCTTCCTTGGAGAAGTGTCTGTAGAAGACCATTCTGTGTGGCATGGGCCCAGCTCCCACTCAGAAATGCACAGAACCCACACCCCCATATAGGCTCTCCAGTGGGGAATCAGGCCTGCAATATGTCTAGACTGCTTTGAGTCTTGCTTTTTGCTAAAACTCCCTCACCTGGATTTGTAGTAAACATTTACTGCAAGATAACCTCCTAAAATCCATGCTAAACTTCCTAGGACCAGTGTAACCAGTCCAACCATTTTTCCCTTTTCATTTGCAAATATCCCTCTTCTGTGTTATGATTAGTGGCATTGGCTCCTTTGTCTTCTGTAAAAGTTAACCATCTAAAGCAACCTGTGCATAGTAAATGAGGACCATCATGTAATGTGCTGAGAAACCCAATAAAGGGATGTCACAGCAAGGGCTGCAGCTTTTGTTCCCCTTGAGAGAAAGCCATGCTGTCCCTTTTCCTCCACCGGACTCAGTTGTCCATGTGAATGTCTTATTTCATCCATAATGACGCAGACACTGCGGGCCAGTGTCCACATCAAGTGTCTGTTCAAGTCTTTTGCCCACTTTTTAATTGTTTTTTTTTTATCTTCCTGGAGTGGAGTCATGTGAGTTATTTATACATTAAAAATACCTCATTAATTTCATATATGAAATTCACAAATTTTAAAATGTCAACTAAAACTGGTAGTCAAGTAATGAATTATAAAAAATGTTGCTGGGATACTCACTGTTTAGTAGAAAAAGGATTTAACAAGCCAGATATATATATTTAACATTTATGCTAAAACAAGTACAGTTTATATTTTAAAAAACATAAAAGAAGAAAAAGAAAGTATAATGAATACTCTTGTTACAGTCTTGGTATACAGATGGCTATTTTTTTTTACAGATGGCTTTTTAAACCTATCAGTAAAAGCAGATGAAAAATAGCTGATTAGATGCTTTAGGTAATTTTAAAAAATAAAGAGATAAAGTGGCCACCCTGAATAAAGTTGGTAAATTTAAAAATATTGCAACATATTTTGCAACAAGAAGGTCGGTTACCTTTCACATTAGAAGTTATCATAAATCAGGAATAGAGTTGCTCTGAAGGATAACTTGAAAACCTATCTTAGACTCTGCATCAAAGGGATGTCATTTCATTAATAATTCAACTTCTAGACATTTTTCCTTAAGAAATTATCTGATAAGGAGAAGAAATACAGTACACATATTTCCATTATGATGTTTTTAAAAGTAGCAAAGGAAAGCTGGAGTCAGCACAAATGTTCAACAGAATACACAATTTATTTTATGTAAGCATAAGAGATCATGAAGAAATGAAGAAATAATAGTGTAGATATATACTGCTATGTATAAAAATGATTAATATCATTAATTTTAAAAGCAGCTTTCAATATATGTGTAGTGTTACATACCTTTGTGCAAGTGTGTATATATACAAAATGAAGATGTATAGACTGATACTAAAATAAGTGCACATATTTGTATATTCGTGTGTATACTTATGTTCCAGTGTATATTAGATATGGATGTACAGAGAGGTAGAACCTAATATCATAAATTAAAATGTTAACCATGCTTAATTTTTAGTGATGGGTTTAGAAGTGGTTTCATTCTTTTCCTGTATTAGTAGACTTGGGGGTTTTTCTGTAACAATTTTAATAATTCAGCACTGAGAGTGAGAGGAATATGTTTTTGTTTATGAATTTGAATTTTAGAGTTAGTTCCCAAAATCAGCATCACATATTCCAGGAATAATGAGTTAGTATCTGAAAGCTTCCCAGTGGAAGCCAACAATTTTAAGGCAGCTGCTCAAAGAGTTTCTGTTATCTTTAGCTCTGAAAAAAGCTGAAGGCTTCATAAAAAAAACCAAAAATATTTTTATGGGTAAAATTGGTGGTTTCAAGATATATAGATCAGTCAAAAAGTAATAAGCAGGAGTTGTCAACCTTGCATGAATAGGGTACAAGAACTGAGCGCATGCATTAGCCTATGCACTTGAGAGTAGCACCTGAGGCTTGGTTCTAAAAGAGTCATTTGTCCAGACACCGACTCAGAGAATTTTTGTTGCCTGAGTCCAACCAAGGTTAACTCAATTACGATACTAAAAGATTGCCATATTTGCTTCAGGAGGACCTTTCATGCAAGGAGCCACTGGTGCATTTTAAATACGACAGAACCAGAGCTTCACTGAGCTTACAGTGCAACCTAAAATTATGGAGGAGTTAAGGCCCAGAGGGGTAACTAGAACAGGAAATTTAGCCCCCAACAGCTGTTGGTGGTCTGTGAATTAGTATGCCAGCCTATGCATCCTCCGGTGGAACAATGTTGAGGCCAAACCCCCCAAATTTGAAAATATTTGCAAAGATATATGCACCTGTATGTTCATAGCAGCATTATTCACAGTGGGCAAGATGTGGAAACAACCGAAGTGCCCTTCAATAGGTGATTGGATAAAGAAGATGTGGGGCATGTATACAATGGAATACTACTCAGCCACACGAACAGATGAAGTTCCGCCATTTGTGACAACATGGAGGGACCTTGAGAACATCATGCAAAGCAAAATAAGTCAGGCAGGAAAAGTTAAGAACCACACAATCTCACTTATAGGTGGGATATAATGCTGAAAGCAACAAGTGAATAACAAATACAAAAACCTCATTAACACAAACAACAGCACAGTGGTTACCAGAAGGAAGGATGGAGGGGGTGGTAAAGGCTAACGGGGGTCAAATATATGAGTGATGGCACTCAATGCAATACACAGATCATGTATCATAGAAGTCTGCACTGGAAGCCTGTACACCAGGTTTTGCCATGTATAATGCCCACCCACATTGTAGTGTGCACTGTACATGGGATTATTATGACAATGGTGTATAGTCACTATACCCATGTATAATGCACATCCTTATTTTTCCCTAAAAAATTCGGGCAACAAGTGCACATTTATACACAGCAAAATATGGCCATCTTATTAACCAATGTCATCCCAATAAATTTAATTTAAAAAGACACAGAGTGATTGCTTGTTAATGTCCACAGCAATTATCTGATGATTGAAAAACAATTTTTAAAGAATTATATGCCCTAAACTGAGAGTTTTTTACTTTATTAGAGAAGTTTTACCGTGCATTTTTATTTTAAGGAAAATGTTGTGAGTTTGGCATGAAGTATTGTGCACTGTAATTTTCCATTTTAATAAGAAGAAATATCTCAGGATATATTGTTATAAATAACAACTAATTTTCAGGACAAAGATTGCTGATAACAGGGAGCTACCTATATTAAAAGAAATTAAACAAAGCATAAAATGGACCAGATAACGACTAAGAAGTATTATTGCAGAAATGCAAGGCTATTTTTCTACTAATAGAAAATATGTTACTGTAACTTACACATTAATGGATTAAAAACTAAACAATTTGAATATTCTAATAGATGCTTAAAAGGTATTCAAAATAGAAATCATTTTTAGAAAAATATAAAAAAATTACAAAACCAGAAGTAGGTTACTTGATTATCTAATACACATACAAAAATCAAACTTGTGGAAAAACAGCAGGCTCACAAAAAGAAGCCTCAGTTTCTTAATATTATAATATACTATATACCTATCTACATATTAGTTGTGCATCTATCAAATAGAACTTGGTAAACTAATCCAGAGTTCAAAAAAAAAAAAGTAATTAGCCAAAAACAGTGACTTTGAATAAGAGCAAAGAAGGGTTATACTCCATAGGTACCTGTCCTTTGCCTATCCTGCTCAATTTTTTCTTTCTCGGCTAATAGCTTGGTTGAGGATATTACATGGGTGACATATTGTCAAACTCACCCCGGTGTATAGTTATGACTGCTGGGTGACATGCCATACCACAGAGCCCAGATCCAAAGTACTTTTGACAGGTTTGAAGAGGTTCTATTTCCTCAAAATGTAACATGGAAAATGAAAAATTATACATGTGAGTCTAGAATGTCTATGGGACGCTGTATAATAGGGCGATCTGATGGCTTTTCCAGGCTGCCTCACTCTCTAGGCTGGAAGCAGACATAACGGTCATTTTAGATGCTATTGCTCATCATTCTGCACACAGTTCAACAACCTAAGTTCCCAGGAGACAAGACACATGAAAGTTCCAGTCAGTTACACATCTTATTTCTTATTTTTACCACTTTTTCTGTCCTAGGTAACTGAGACATACCACCTAGATAAAAATATGAAAGTTTGCTTTATCACACTCTCTCCTGGAAAAGACCTCAGAATCATCCCCAAGATCCTGCTTCCGTTGGCCTTATACATGGCCCCATTCTCAAGTAGTAAGTAAAACCCAAACCCAAGAGAGGAGGATGAAGGGGAGAAAATGGAAGACAGAAAAACAAGGCTCAGGAAGCCCCCAAAGTCCCTTGGACTGAATCAGTCAATCAGTCAATCAATCAACCAATCTCTGAGCTCAGCCTCCTCCCCCCAGGTCTCTTAGCTTCAGCACCTTTGTTTCCTGTTTGAAGACTGTGCTATAATGTTTCTGCTTATTCATTATGAAAAGAGGAAAGAAAGGAGGGGCCTGCAGCCTCACTCCAGGATTACAGGCAATCTGATCATTGCATTTTGCTAGACAACAAATCATTCCATCTTCCAGGGCCTGGCTAAATATTCTCTTTTTCCTGCAGGAAGTCGACATTCAGGAGGCTTCCTCACTAGACCAGATGGCTAATAGCATTCATCTCTACAATAATAGTTAGCAGTCATTTGCAGACAGTGGCTTCTCAGCTACCTCCCAAACTGGGAAGTTTAGTTCTGCATGTGCCCTGGAGGCAGGGACTTATTGGTTTGCAAGAGTGCGAAATATCACTGGAGTTTAATTTTAGTTGTTCCCAAGCAGTCCTGTTCCTACAATGCAAGCACTACATTTCTGGCTTAGTGATGCTTGGTGTAGATTCTTAAATACCGCTTTACAAGGTAGGTAAACAGAGGGGAATCTCCTATTAAGTGAAGTATAACACTTTCCCACCTTACTGTATGCTTATTCGATTAAATTCCTTCAGACTTAGATGATGCCCTTTAAAATTTCAATAAGTAACTTGTTCAAGCATTGGGAAGAATTTAAGCACTTACAAGGAAATCTTTGCCTTATCTTTCCACACTCCCACACTAAACTCACAGAGAACGTAGGCTAGGTGGTAATATACACCAACTATACCGGGTTCATAGAATGTATGTTCTGATAATGAACTGATAATAAAAGCTCATAGACCTCACAGTAGCAAGACATTTATGTAACTTACAAAGTGTCCCCTGTGGTAAGTCTAGTACCTTCCTGACTCCATACACAGTGATGAAAATATTATTGACTGTACTCCCATATCCCCATATGGGAGTCCATATGGGAGTACTTACATCCCCTTAACACTTCTCTAACTACCAATTTGGCCACTATGTTTTGCACTGAAACTAATATAATATTGAATATTGACTGAAACTAAAAAGTAAAAAAAAACAAAAAATTATTGTATCATAACCCTAAATATTTGCATAACTTATACCAAAATTTAACATACTATATATAGTTAAAAATTCATACTAAATACTCATGCTTCAATTACCAGAAAAAAATAACTTGTGGATTTCACTTTAATGATGCTAATTGTGTGTGTGTGCACTTAAAACTTGTATCATCCAGCTCAGCCTGATATTTTAAAATCAGTGCTTACTTAAGGTTCCTTGATGTAAAATAGTTCCTTGGATTTATCAATCATTACTATAAAATTTAAGCTCTAATTATGCCTGCCTAGATAGTAAATATTACGAGAGTGGATGTCTAGAAGCCATTAACCAAATCCAAAATAAAGATGACTTCGCTGGTCATTATTTAATATTAAACTTTATGTTTTTAAGAGCCAAGTAGCCCTAGATTTGAATCCTAACTCCAACTTGTCAAGGTTTATGATCTTGGGAATTTAACTTAACCTCTGTATGCCTTTATTAATTTGACTACAAAATTTTAAAAATGGTATATAGATAGCCAGCCCTGTGGTAAGGATTAGGTAAAATAATACACCTGAAGTTCAAAGCACAGTGTATAGTACATAATGTGCTCTTAAGGCACCTGGATTCTATTCAGTTGATTGATCAGTTGATTGATTCAATAAACATAACCCTACTACTTCCCTTGGGCTGAATTTGTGCAAAGTAGCTCTTGGAGAGACGAACCCTGCTGCCAGGAACGTCCCATGACATGGGGAAGGGTAAGAGAATAATGAAGGCGTAGCCAGCTGCATGTGTGGACACAAACGTTGACCCTCTGGGGGTCCACGTGATGTGCAGGCATCCCCCCAGAGCACTGCAAGTTTAAACAATCGTTTTTCCAAATAACGAAAGCAAAGGAGAAGCTCACGAGAGTCTAAAGACATCAGTCCTTCCAAACACCAGCTTCCCGAGGCCTCACTCTATTGTACCCCCCACCTCACGCCCATATTAAAAGAGCATTTCATTTGTCCTGATTCATTTCACGGCCTGCGTGGCTCTGAAGTGAGCGCAGCCACTCCACTCCAGGCCTCTGTGCACTCATTTGCCGCCGGCATCAGCTTCTCCTCCCATCCCGAGTGACAGATCCGCAAAAGAACCCAATTAGAACCCCGTTAATGAGCCCTCCATGGGCTCCTCTAATAGCCCAACGACTGTTTACTTTCTTCCTTTGAACTAAGAAGGGGACTGCACATCCGGGGAGGGTTTCCGATACAGCAGCACTAATCGAATCAGAAAGGCACCTGGACTCCGGAACCTGTATTTGCTTATGTGCTTTAATCTGATGTCACTTAAGAGGTGCAAAGTGTGTTAAACGTGCTAATTATGTGCTACAAAAAAAAACCAGGCTCTCAACATAAACTAAGGATTTAATGCAGCAAGAAAAACAAAAATCAAGGAACAAAGGAATTTTATTGCCTTTTACCCTGGAGTGCTTTTCATAGGAGGATGCCCTGTGAAATATTACATTTAAGATTGCATTTACTGTGAATCTACAGTAAAAGTGAGACAGACTCCTAGGGTGTCACGTGCAAATATGTACATGTTTGAATGAAAAATGTCACCCTGTAAGTGAAAAACCCTGAATTGTCATTGAAAAGTCATAAAGAGGGTCTACTGTGTGCCTTTCTCCTTTTACAGTTCCTGACAAGCAGCTGGTAGGACCACATCTGATGGTGCAGTAGCTGCAGGGACAGACCACTGGGGCTCCAAGGTGACAATCTTCTCATTTTAATAGTTTCTAAATGTGCAATGACTGCAGGACTCTCTAACAATGTAAATACATAATAACCTATGATTACCATGGACTCCTCTGCCTTTTATCCTCATTGGAAACATAGGCGCCAGCTGTCTCCTTTTCATTCTCTTATTACTGTGAATGAATAGTCTGTTGTTGGGAATGTGAGTGTTCAAATGGAATAACAGAGTCGCTTCCTACACAGAAGACCATAGAATATTTTGGATTTGTCCTAGGTGAGGAAGTGAAGCCCCTCCCCAAAGAAGCCCTCGATACTTCACCCTCTGGGGTAGACCTCTTTTAGATGCCTTATTTCCACTGCAGCAAAACCTGCCCCCATTGCAGAGTTGTGGACTTAACTAAAACTATGGTAAATGGTGAACATGGAAATATTTTCTTGCTTCTGTTAGCATCCTAATTTCTCATAGCTAGCTAATTTCTAGCCACAAGGTTCAGAAAGATGCCACTGGTATTAATCCCTATTTCTCTGAACTCCCCTGCATTATCCCCCACTGCAACGATCACCTCTTTATGCATTCCGGATGCCAATTTTCAATGTCACCACAGGCAGCTGGCGGACTTTGATAAGTTTCCGTGACTTCTTTCTACAGGCCCCGTTCATGCCACAGTTAGCATTGCCACCTGTAGGGTGGACTTGAAGGCTTATGGTTCCAGACACACACACAGAGACAATGGGACAGGTGCACATGCTGATCTGCCCAGTGAAAAGAATATGTCATCTAAAGACAATTAGTTTGGGTTTCTACAGACATCCTGGGACTTCAGGGTCTCATTGTAATCAGCAACAAAAGGTTGGATTCCAGGTGTATTCCCAAAGCATACAAAATGCATATGTCTTGAAAAATATTAAAGTTACAAGCATAAACTAAAATTATGGGTTGTCTCCATTTCACCCCCCCATAGCATTCTTCAAAAGAGAATGGACTCAAATGGAAATGCCACTTAAAATAAGAAACAACCTGACAAGTTACAGCATAAAACTCATGCATGAAAATAATGCAGGAAATGAACAAAGTAAAGGAAACGAAGACAAGACAGCTACTACACATCAGAAAGGAATCAAACAAAAAAGGAGAGTTCATGCAAAGTGTTTTACGTGGTTTTGCAGTTATTAAAAAGGAAATCACTTAACTGAGGAAAAAATCAAAGAATAAAGTAAGAGAGAGCTAGCTAGGTGTTTTTTTTTTTTTGATGGCATAGTTCAGGAAGCTGAACAGAAAAGTAAAAGAAATACAGAGATGAAAGCCACATTATAACAATCAATTTAAAATAAAGCCAGCTCACATCAAGCAAGAGGAAAGGGTACAAGTTGAAGAAAATAAAGATGGTGATGGTAACGAGAGGCAGACGATGCAGTGCATTGCACCACATGGACGGAAGTCACTACACGGATGGAAGTCACTACATGGATGGAAGTCACTACATACATGGATGGAAGTCACTACGCAGATGGAAGTCACTACACGGATGGAAGTCACTACATGGATGGAAGTCACTACATACATGGATGGAAGTCACTACGCAGATGGAAGTCACTACACGGATGGAAGTCACTACATGGATGGAAGTCACTACATACATGGATGGAAGTCACTACATACATGGATGGAAGTCGGACCGTCTGTGATCAGGTCAGACTGCACATCTGCTGCTTCTCCGCCAAGTGCCCTCGTACAAGTTACGTTACCCTCTTGTGTCTTAACATCTCCATCTGTAAAATGGGAGTCGTGATGAATCTACTACCTCTTACATTGGTTCTACACACAGCCTATGAGACAGTGAATGTGTAGAATTTATCCTAATGTCTGACGTGCAATAAGACCTTTACAAAAATTAGACAAAAATGGAAATAAGGTAAAAGAAGATCCACAACATACATAAATAAAATAACACATAGAACTAAAAAAACTCAAATTAAGGTTTTTGACTCTGAGAAATGAATGGGTACATCTTATTACAGGAAATTCTGATGCAAAATTTTTAATTCCAAAGCTTATTTTGAGAAAGCTGCTGAATTTCCAGGTTAAAATAGAAAATTTCAAAAGTGATATATAGGGCTAAAAAAATCAGACTGATCCATTTTTCCATGTGACATGGCAAAAAACAATAGACCTTCACTTCAGAGGTCCCACAGAGGAAGAGGAGAGCATGACCCAGAACATCAGGGCCTGTGGAGATATGCTTCAGATGCAAAAACAACACAGAAAAAAATAAATACTTTTATTCTTTGCCTTAAATTTTCCTACTGGGGGACAGGGTAAGGGTGAGCAATAAGGAAAAAGGCACTAAACTCATTGTTTTGGAAATAGAGTTATTTTTCATGAAGGATATGTTATTCACATTAGCATGTAGTAGGTTTATCTTTATTATTAGTTACATTTCAATGGCATAAAAAGCTTTTAAATTTTTTCCCACTGCATTATATTTTTTCAATTGAAATATATTTTAATTAATTTAAATATATTTTAGAACAAACAAAGAACATAGTTCCACCCAGAAGATCATCTTCTTCGGACTGAAGCCCAAAATGCAGTGACCTGGGCCTCAACTTTCACCAGCCATGTGGCCACAGGTAAAGCAAATAATCCGGCCAAACCCCAATTGTTTTTCTCTCTTTGGCTGTGGTTTAGATCCACCAAACCTGAACTTAAAATAGTAATATAAACAGCTTCTTCTCCAAGTGGTAAAGAGTATTCAGTGTAATTATTTCTTCTCAAATAGTGAGCAGTGAAGTAGAGGAATATGCCACATTATTTCTTCCCTCAAAGAAGTCATGTCAGGATAAAACACAATATACAAATAAATAGAGAGCCTCATGTTCCACGCCACATGGCCGACTTCACCCGCAGTTTTCACCTCGTAGACCTGTCACTATTCCCTCTGAAGGCTTTTCTTCCTAGAAGTTCCACTCTTCGAAATTCAGCATTGTGAGCACTTTTCTTCCACAATGAACCTTGAGAATGTTCTAACCATCTACACTCCCATGGCTTACATAAGGTTAAGAACATAAGAATAAGAAATTCAAACTTGGAGCTAAGCATAGTTCCCAAAATGGCAGGACCTAAGTGAGTGTCCAAACTTTCAGGCACAGAGGCCCCTTATCGCACCGTTAAAATAACAGACGTACCTACCCATCAAGGGGGGAACTGTAAGTTCTGTGTGTTCTTTCCTTTCCTTCTGCTCCATTTCCTATGCAATCTAAATTGCCACTCCAAGCCTAGACCTTAGCCCAGTCTCAAGATGGGACAGATGGTACCCAAAAAGAATCTCCCTGCCCTGTCCCCAAAGGGTCATCATAGAAAGGCTGGTAAGATCTCGTTTACTGAATGGCTACCAAGTGACAGGCACCTGACCTCTAATCCTGGTGGGTTGTTGCAGTGCTCATCCCTGCTCTGATGATGCACCTGAACGACAGTGAAGTTCAGCAACCTGCCAAGCAGCTGGTGCTACAGGTCGGCAGAGCAGGGGTCCAACTTCTACCCACCTGCCTCTGAAGCCAGCACTCTTCCTCTCTGCTTCCCTGAGAGTTAGGTTGGACACCTGCCCCTTCACCTACTAGCTGAGTGCACCTGGAAATCACTTAAGTTCTCCGAGTTCCGTTTTCTTCTTATGTATTATAGACCCTATGTCATAGATTGTGTTGTGATAAAATGCATATGCTAGTCCCAGCTTTAGTGAGGTATAATTGACAAATAAAAATTGCATATATTTATAGTCACTTTGGAGGACTGGTAGTTTCTTACACGATTAAACATATTCTTAGCATATTATCTGGAAATCATGCACTGTGGCATTTACCCAAATCAATCAAAAACTTACATCCACAGGAAAATCGGCATGTAAATGTTTATAGCAACTTTATCCCTAACTACCGAAACTTGGGAACAATCAAGGCATCTTTCTTTGGGCAAACAGATAAATAAACTGTGGCACATCCAGACACTGGAGTATTATTCGGCGCTAAAAAAATGAATTATGAAGCCATGAAAAAACATGGAGAATCCTTGAGTGCATATTACTAAGCAATAGATGCAAGATGAAAATGCTACATGTGAATGGTTCCAACTATGTGACATTCTGGAAAAAGAAAAGCGAGGAAGACAGTAAAGAGATTGTGGTTTGCAAGGGTTGGGGGGGCTGGCAGAGAAAGGAGAGAGGCACAGTTGGAGCACAGAGAGTGTTCAGAGAATGAATATTCTGCATGATGCAGAATGTAGTACACATCATCATATATTTGTCCAAACCCACAGAATGTGCAAACCAAGAGTGAACCTCAGTGTAAACTAAAGGCTTTGGGTGACTATGATGTGTTAGTGGAGGCTCATCAGTTGTAACGACTGTACCACTGGGTGGGCGGAGTGAGAACAGTAGAGAATAGATCATGGCAGAGGCGGAGCAGCCATGGGGGCAGGGAGTGCAAAGAAGACCTCCGTGCCCTCCTCTCCATTTGTCTGTGAACTTCAAAGTGCTCTAAAAAATAAAGTCAATTAGAAAAGTTGTGTACCTCTTTAAGGTATACAACATGGTGTACTGATATGCATAGACATTGTGAAATAATTACCACAATCAAGCCAATTAACACTTTTATACATATTCATCACCTGACCCCCCCTTTTTGGTGGTGAGGATACTTAAGATCTACTCTCTGAGCCAATTTCAAGTATGCAATACACTACTACTAATTATAGTCTCCATGCTGTACATTTGCTCGCCAGAACTTGTTTATCTTACTGACATTTTTAGATAAAGGGGCAAATTCTGCACCTAATATCAGAACAATTAAATATAAAAGGGAAATACATATAATATTTAAGCATATTTTGCAGCCTGTATTAAGTGCTCGACAAATGTCAGTAGGCATTTTTACTATTATTATTATTATTATTATTATTATTATTATTCTCTTTACAACTAGATGTGAAAATTACCATAAATGAGATCATAGAGTGATGTGCCAGTCAGAAAGGAAGAGGTTCTCAGGACATAGTAGGCTGCTGCATAAGCTGGCAAGGTCTACAAATAAACAGGAGCCCAGGCTTCATGCGGGGAGATCCTGCTACTCAGCTCCTCCCCCAGAGCCAGACTTGGTAGTTGTGGGTGGTCAGCCCTAGACAATAGACCTCAGACCGGGAACAGATGCGTTTTCCCAAAGCCATGTGCTAGACATGGCAGAACATGGCATCTCCCTTGCTATCTGTACGTAACCACAAGCTAGAGAATCATCTAGCCCCGGGAGACGAACCCACGAAAAGGAAAAAAAGAAATGTGTGCGATTTCCTCTCGTCGATTGTCCAAGAAGAATGACATTCTCTATGCTGTTGTTCCGAAACATCTTTCAGAGAGAAAACTCGCCCAGCCCCAGTTTCGTGCATGACGCCACATTAACTCTCTCTGAAAGGCGCACATCTGTTAGCTGGTTAGAAACACAGTGGAACGCTACTTGGAATCAGCATCGGGCAAATGTTTGGATGAGACAGGCAATCCTTCCGGATTGGCACCTAATTTATTTTTGCCAATCTTTAATCATTTTAGCTCAGCAAAAAAGGATACAGTATCTGAGCTGGAGGCTGGGAAATTCCCAGGAAAGTTCTGGTGTCCCAGCTGCCCTTGTGAAGACTGGGCAGGTTGGGGAGGACTGGAAACAAGCCTGGTTTCTGGAGCCCAGCTGTGCTGGGCACACAGACAGATGCAGACGGGGAGTCGGGCTGGAGGAGCGGAGCTTCCAAGGCCTCCCTGTGGAGGACGGGGGGCGGAGGGACACGGGGAACAGTGGAAGTTGGACTCCAGCTTCCTGAGCACGCACACATCTCACAAAAGAGGGACTTCATGTATTTTGCAAAGGGTTCTTTTTCTCTGTATGCAAGGGAGAGGAGAGAAAAGGCCTGGATGATGGCTATTTCAGAAGCTTATCTTTGTTTCTTTAACTTATTTCTTTTCTTCCTAATCTGAAGGGAAGGTAATTTTCTTGGAATCAAGTAGTATAATTGAGCTAACTCAGTTTGACGTTCCCATAGTCCACAAATTTAGGATTCTGAAATGATCAGAAGAAACTTTTTAAACAAGTAGGTCAAGTAAAAAAAAAAAAAGCTAAATAACATGTGTTTTTTCCTTTCTCTGAAAAACATGCAGGCACGTGAGCTGTCAATGAGAACAAGATATGAAATTGAATAAAAAACACCATGTTGGAATAAGACAGGCGTGCGTATTCTAAATCCAGGCAGTGAGATCGACCTTTCTCAGCGTTACTTTCTTCATCTATGAAATGGAAATGATAAAAATGTCCTTGCAGGGTCATTGTAACACTTCAACAGAAATTAAGATGCTTACTTAACACATGGAAAATGCAGTTTTTCTCTTACGAAGAGCGTCTCCTGTTACGGTTTTGTGGTTACCCTGTTGTAAGGAGAGAATGAGAGGCTTTGCCCCTTCCTAGGGTGGTTTCGAAGGAACGTCGTTGAGAGAGATGGCTGCAAAGAAGGCGGGGCGGAACTCTCCTTCATGTCACTGCTAACACAGCAGGTAGCTACCCACCTGTACAGTGAAGGTGCCCCCTCCAGAAAGTGCTATCACATCTACCTGTCTTCCACCTATCTGTTCATGTATCTGTCTGTCTGTCAAATCTAGTCATCCATTCATTCATACCAACAACGGTGATGCCAGCATTAGTCCCAGGAAACCCACGCATCCATTCATATTCATTCAGGTAAAAACTGAAATCAGGGGTTCAGACAGACATGGAACCTCCTGGGGTTGTTTTGAAACACATAGAATCCAACTTCCGATACCAAAAGATGTGGAGATGGTCTGAAAAGTCTGACACACACTCCTGCCTTCTTTTCTTCCTTGCTTCCACTCCCTCCCCTCTCTCTCCTCTCTTTCCCTCTTCCTTTTCTTAAAATTGATTAAAGTACTTTGGAAAAGCTCAATACATAAGAAAGAACAGAACAACAAAAGCTGTATGCTAAGTTCTGAGCTCACCCAATCCCATGCATATGCTCTTTGGCCATAGGCTTCTGCAATGCTGACCTACACGCATGGGAAGGAAGAAGAGATGCGTCCACTGACAGTGGTCTCCCCTGGACAACTTACACAACTATTCATCCATCAGGACTCATCGCCCAGAGTGCGCTTCATGATTCCGTGAGCCCGGAGCAAAGACTGGAGCCCGGGAGATGTTCTGTGGGGGCAGTTGGACATGCACCACCCACAGGAATGCTGGGCAGGCAGGCAGGAAGGACAGGAGCCCCACCCCACACTGCCCATGGAGCACAGTCCATAGAGGCACACACTCCATGTCTTTGTCAGCTTCAGAGCGGGGATCTGTGCTGATGGTGGGGCCTCTACCAGAGGGCTCCAGAAGGCAGTCTCACTCTCATTCTTACTTGTAGACATGAATAGGGAACAATGTGTTTGGGGGTCCTTTGGTAATGCTATTTCCTTCAAGGTATCCCTTAAAACCGTTACAGAAAAGCAGCCTGTGTTATGGAGCAGGGCAGGGCAGTATGGCGGTCCTCACACATATCTCTCAAGACTCTGGCCACACAGCGGTGCGAGGCCACATAAAATCTCAGGCTGCTCTGAATTTTGATTGTGAAAAACCCTACTGTTAAGTTATCAGTGTAGCAAGTGTTTGAAATAAAAACTAAAGAAATACATACATGAAAGCAATAGTGGATGCATATAGTACAATTAATATCCTTAAAGGTCGACTCGGTAGTAATCCCCATTATCCAGCATATGAGCTCTGTGTGTCTCCAGAAGCTAGCTCACCTAGAGTCTGGTTCATGGTAAGAATTAAATGAAAATTTGTCAAAGGGATGATTATGAAGCATCACAGCAATGCGGTACCCTGATAACACCTGCCTCACCTATCCCGATGATTTTTACCCAAGACTAGAGACAGCCGAAAATGGACACAGAATTAGCCCGTGGCATTCCTTGGTCAGGTATCTATTAAATCACATTATATATAATATTTTCCAATCTGAAAAGCATGAGAGGTACCAGTGAATAAATACTGGAGGTTTTTAGGTAAGTGAGAAGGAAATGGAAGAGGACTGCTTTTTTCTGTATCTCTCTCATGCTAGACTGGCTATTCCACAGACTGTGACCACTGAAACCTCACAACACTCAGCCAGCGAAGGGCATCAGATGCCCGGGGAAAGCCAGCCCCACCTGCAGCATGCACAGTCTTTTAAAAAAAAATCTTATTTTATACATTTGGCAGTGGCAAGACATTGATTTGTGGATAATACATTCTTAGAAAGTATATTCTGTCTTCCTTTGACACTGATAATGAAGTGGAATTTTAATTGCATAAAAACTTAAATTGTCCCGAATTCAAACTCTCTCATGAGTCTTCTGAATGGGAATGTAGAACCTCAACAGTGAGAGAAGGCTGAAACCAAGAGATCATTTCCTAGCCAAAACACTGCCTTAGGGATGTGTCTACATTTTTTTGGAAGCTAGATTTATCTATCATTACAGCAGATAAAGCCAGCTTTGATGAAACATGTAATTGAACATTTTTACAGGAGCTAAAAGTCCAAGTTTATCTGTCAATCAAAACTGATTTGCGATAAGTTGTTTTGACCAGGTTGAAAGACATAGATCCAACCTGTGAAACATACTATCATGGGGAAAAATGAAAAAGAATGTTAAGAACAACAAGTTAAATCTCACATCAGCAAGCTTTACAGAATGAATAGACCCCAAAATACGTCTCAAATGTCAGAGGAAAGCGCGTTGCACTGATCACGCATGCGCTGGATTATTACCCACATGCACCACTGTTATGCTGTACAATTTTGCTCTAGCCATCAGCCCTTTCTGGGTCTTAGTTTTCCCTCCATTGGATGTTCCATCAGAGGCCTCCTGAATGGTGAGGCATTCGGGGTGCTGTCTCCATATGGTTTTATGCAGGACCCAGAGCAGTCATTTCAATGAGTACGGCTGGTCTTAGAGGCCTAGAGACAAGATGTAAATTAGGAAGCCCCAATGTCTCTAAAGCACTCAATTATCTTAGACAAACTGTGATGTATCTAAGTTTACCCTAGTCTCAGGCTGACCAGCGCAGTCTGTACCATGCACTAATACTTAGGAATATATCATCCACAACACATACTGCAGGAAAAATATCCAGAGGACTCTACTCAGACATGTGAGTCAGAATTCAACGTGAAATAAGAAGAGAAAAATGAACGAGCAATAAATTCAGCGAAATACATGTGTCAGTGGTTGTACATATGTGTGTTTTTCTCATATGAAAATATACATGAATATATACATATATGAATGTGTAAAATATCAACAGATGATTTTATATACTACTAAGTAATTATTATATAATTGATAAATAAATGGTGAGATGTTTTAAGTTCTTCGAAGGCAAATATTTTGTGAAAGTTCATTGATGTAAGCATATCACTTAGACCATTAGCTGACACATAATAGGTATTCAATAACTATTATTAAATAAAAGAATAAACCAGTTTCTATTAGTAGCCTGATTTATCTCAGCCAAACCAAAAAGTAGGTGTGATACTGAAATGTTCTGAGAATCTAGTTCAGACTAGTAGCAACACTGGTCTCAACTCTTCACCATTCCCTGTATCTGCAGCCTTGACATGGCTGTTTCCAGAGCAGAATGTACTTTTCCTAACAATAAAAGGAACAATTCAGCAGGAAGACAGAACAACGCCCAATTCCTGTGTGCCTAATAATAGAGCCCAAACATATGTGGAGCAAAACTGATCATTTTAAAGGGTGGACTAAACAATTCCACAGCAGAGGAAGAGATTGTAACACTCCTCTCTTAGCAATTGTTTCAACAATGAAACAAAAGAAATCATTGGGACAACAACATCGATCTCCTTGATCTAGTTATTATACCTGAGTTACATCAATGACAGCAAAACACACATTCTTCACAATCATTTGTGGTCCATGTGCCAAGACAGACCATTTACTAAGCCAGCAGAAATAGGTCCATGCATTTCAAAAGACTGAAAGGTTAAAATATAGAAAATATAGTCTCCGACCTCAGTGGAACTAAATTACAAGTTAATTGAAATAAGCCACTAGGACAACTTCAGATATTTTTTAAATAAACACATTCAAATAAGTCATGAATTTAAAAAACAAGAGTAATTAGAAAGATTTCTAGCAGAATGGTAACCATAATACAACATGACGCAGCTAAACGCATGCATGGAAGGGAACGGAGTTTTTTATCATATTAGAAGAGAATATAGGTCTAAAACCAGTAGTCTTGGCCATCATTTTTACAGAGAAAGAGAAAAAAAAGAGAAGTAAACCCAAGGTAAGTGAAGCCAAGACAAATAAAAGACAAGAAATATCAAGGTCAGACAGGAATCAAAAAATAGAGAAGAGACAAATTTCAAAATTTAAGAAATCCAAAAGCTGGGTTTTTCCTTTTTTGAAATGATCAACGAAACTGTTAAAATTGTTCTTTGTTGCCTTCAGCAGCAATTTTCAATCTTTTTCGTCTCATGGCACACATAAACTAATGACTAAAATTCTGCAGCACAACAAAAACTTTATATTTTTGCCAACCTGACAAAAAATAGGTATAACTTTGATTCATTCACACCAGATGGCTACTGTCGTCTTGGCTGCTCTCATCTTTTTATTTGACAATCCAAGAGAAAAGAGTTCAGTGACCCTGGCTAGAAAGGTACTGCATGTTTTAAAGGTTCTCGTGGCACGCCGGTTGACAATCACTGTCTTAGGCCATTCTGAGTCCATTCCTACCTGGTGGTATTTCATCACTTGCTTTGTTGTTACCTAGAACATACTTCCCCCAAGATCTGTAAGGGTTACAATCTAGAAATAAAAAAAAATTCAGTTAAATAAGGTATACCAGGTCTGTCCAGATAAAGTCCAGCCATCATCAACTTAAGGAGAATGGTTTGCACAATATCAATGTAACCTAGCAGCCAAGGAGAGTGGACTGGAATGCACATGCGTGAACAATGATGACTTCACTGTACTAGTCAGTGGGGGTGGCAGGCGCCACTGAGGAGCATGTGTACTGTGTGGCTGTCGCATTCAAAATGACTGAGCCAGTAGAGGAATGGATCTGCATCTAATTTTGCATTAAGTTTAAACATTCCTCTGTCAAAACTATTTGAATGAGTCAGAAGGCCATAGCTATGGAAACTAGTGATTGGTAGCTTCATTACGACAATGTGCCCACTCATACATCACAACTCGTGCAGAGTTTTTTTGTGAAACATTAAACTACGCAGGTGACTCAAGTTCTCTACAGCCCAGATTTGGCATCCTGCAACTTCTGTCTTTTCCCAAAACTAAAATCACCTTTAAAAGGGAAGAGATTTCAGACCATCAATGAGGTTCAGGAAAATAAGACAGGGCAGCTGATAGCAATTGGGGGACCCATGTGAGGTCTTAGGGTCTATTTGAAGGTCTATAAATGATGACTTATTTCAATAAGTCATCATTGTTCTGTGTACAATGTTTCATGTATCTTGTATCTTCTTCAATAACGGTCTCTTTTTCATATTATGTAGCTGGATACTTTCAAGACAGACCTCATATACCTAAAAGTGATACACATTTAAATATTTAAAATCAGTGGGCATGATGGTCCCTGAGTAATCAAATAAAAGTGAGATGATCATTATTGAATTA
>PVKM010004343.1:21802-52850 GCA_004027735.1 Carollia perspicillata
TGTACTGTGTGGCTGTCGCATTCAAAATGACTGAGCCAGTAGAGGAATGGATCTGCATCTAATTTTGCATTAAGTTTAAACATTCCTCTGTCAAAACTATTTGAATGAGTCAGAAGGC
This sequence comes from Carollia perspicillata, assembly GCA_004027735.1. NCBI lineage: Eukaryota > Metazoa > Chordata > Mammalia > Chiroptera > Phyllostomidae > Carollia > Carollia perspicillata. Next base: position 21,921 of record PVKM010004343.1, read on the forward strand.
CATAGCTATGGAAACTAGTGATTGGTAGCTTCATTACGACAATGTGCCCACTCATACATCACAACTCGTGCAGAGTTTTTTGGTGAAACATTAAACTACGCAGGTGACTCAAGTTCCCTACAGCCCAGATTTGGCATCCTGCAACTTCTGTCTTTTCCCAAAACTAAAATCACCTTTAAAAGGGAAGAGATTTCAGACCATCAGTGAGGTTCAGGAAAATAAGACGGGGCAGCTGATAGCAATTGGGGGACCCATGTGAGGTCTTAGGGTCTATTTGAAGGGAATAAGTCATCATTGTTCTGTGTACAATGTTTCATGTATCTTGTATCTTCTTCAATAACTGTCTCTTTTTCATATTATGTAGCTGGATACTTTCAAGACAGACCTCATATACCTAAAAGTGATACACATTTAAATATTTAAAATCAGCGGGCATGATGGTCCCTGAGTAATCAAATAAAAGTGAGATGATCATTATTGAATTAGTTTGTTGAATTGTCATGTGTAGCTATTTAAATCTAAATTAACTAAAAAGTAAATTTAAATGTAGCTCCTCATTTGCTGTGGCCACATGTGACTGGAAAGTTCTATATCTAGGCAGTGAGTACTCCACTAGACCTCACATAATATAGGATTTGCATTTAACTGGAAGGTATCCAACATCAAATGTACCAAGAACTACAACTGCACATTCATCTGTGATGAATGTCAAAGCTTTGTTTTGCTGGCATTATACATTCTTCCGAGCAATGCAACATTGAAAAGAAAAGCATAAAAGAAGTGTTCCTCAACTGTTACTTCAGAATATTCTTCCTCAGTCAATTGGTATTTTAACCTTGAACAAAACATGGTAAATAAATAAAGTGGCTGCAGAGTTGGCGTATTTGTAGCTCTCCATTTCTCATTTTCATTCTACAGCAGCTTTTGTTGAAGGCACATGAACGTGGTCCTCTTCCCCTGTCCAGGCAATCTCCAGCAAACTCACATTGCCCTTTAGCAGCAGCACGTATGTATGTCTGAAGTATATGACCATTTCTACATTATGCCTATAAATGTAAGTATTGATCTAAATATTAGAATCCTCTCATTGGCATTAGAACACATAGTTCAAAGACAGGTTCCCAACAATAATAAAATAAAGACACTGTGCAAATATCCACTCACACACAACAGTTTTGGGAAGTCACTCTCACGCCACAGCCAACATTAAAACCACCTGCTAGTTTCTATTCGATTCTTGGCAATGCCTCCAAGACTCTCGTTGAGAGTTCTCTTGACTCATGTCAATAGCCAAATAAGAAATCTAACAGAGTTAGGAGCCCAGCAACCAACCAAGTAATTCAAGTCACAGTGTTGCCACTGACTGACTAGCTGTGTGGACACACGCGTGATACTCAACCTCTCTGTAAAATGGGCATAAGCATTTTATATTGCAGACTGTAATAATAAATAAATAGGTTGACATGTGGTGAGAAAAAGATGCATGAAGCAAATACTTAGCAAATATTAGTTAATAGTTTCATTACTATCATTACTATTATCATTATCATTTGAGCAATAATTCTTTCTGTTGAGGTATATCCATTCATTGGGGTGCAGATAAACATTTTCACTATAAAGTACTTCCAGATCTTCCCAGGTCCAAATAATTGTTCTTTATTCTAAGCTCCCATTGCACTCAATACTTCTTATTTATCTCTTCTCACTGTAATATTGTTTTATTTTCTGATAGCAATCTTAAGATGTTTTATGCTGTGGTCCTAATTGGGGAAATAGATTGTTTCCAATTCACATAATGCTGGATGGCACTTCTGGACCTCAGGAACAAATGGATCTCACCCAGAGACAATGAACTTCGAGTGGACTTAGTAAGTGGATGAGACCACAGGAATATTTTCTTCCGAAGGCAGGGACGGGGTGGCATTCTGTGCAGGAGACGCAAGACAAGCACAGAGCTTCAGGCTGCAAAAGGGGTACTGTGACAGAAAAAGTCGGTTGCCCTATACATGTTTATTCTCCTTTTATTTCTTTAGCAACACCCAAACTTGGGGGAGGAACACTGCCTCCTGGAATAAGGATGTTTTTGTCTGTCCTGCTGGGAACTAGGCATGGCCATGAAGTGCCTGCAATCTGTCCAGTAAGTTGTATGGGGCCATTCTGTGGGTCTTTCTAAAGGGCTTTTCAGAGGAGGGAAAAGGAGTTTTTTTTTCTTCTTTCCTCTTTGATTTCTGGCTTTTGGAATCAAAGCTAGAATTTCAGCATCACTTATACCCCCTGAGGACACCGTGAGGACAGAGATGAAGCACTTGGATGGTGTGGCAGCAAGAGGGAAGCAAGCTGGTGTCCTGAGGACAAAGGAGCCCCACGCCGATCCTGACTGTCTGTGCCCGACAGATTTTTATGTGAGAGAGAGAAGTAAATTTCCATCTTGCTTAATCCACTTTCCCTACCACATTTAGCTAAATAAACTAACCCTCATCCCAGTGGTAGTCCTGTTTTCAATGCCAAGCTCAAGTTCTGCCTCTTCCTTGAATGCTTCTGCGAGCACATAGGCGAACAGTACCATTTTCCTTCGAAACCACAGCCTACTATTGTTCAAATCTTTCTTCTGGCACAAAGAGGACTCTTTGTGCTGTCAGGTATTCCTCCTACGTAATTTTGCCCCTACTCACATACTAAACTCCAACTATTCCAAGTCTGTACTTTTACGCCAATCAACCCCTTACGCTGTCTGACACTGGGCTGAAATACACCTGTGGTAGTCATAGGTTTTTAAGATAATAATTTGAAATAAATTATGCTTCTTGTAAACAAATTATAAAAATCAGAAAAATACATTAAATATTGTTAATAAGTGAAATATCTCATCAAATATATATTTTATTCCTGTGTGTTTGTTTTGTTCTGTGTGAGAATATGGGGGTGCACTTTATGTATATATTTGAACGTATTTAATACACAAATATGCACAGTGTTTCTGGTACTGGTATTTAGATTACATTGTAAATCAGTGTTTCTCAACCATTATTTTTTCCTAATGGTTGGCTGATAGAATTTTAATATCATAAATATAATTATCTGTTTATGTATTATATATGAACATGTATTTACATATGTGCATATATCTACCTACCTGCCTACCTATCTATGTGTGTGTGTTTTCTCCAAAACCAGTGTTTACTCCCTGGAAGGTGATACTGAACCTGTTAGAATGCATGCTGCAAACATATAGCTCTGTGCATTAAAAACTGTAAGTATTTCAATACATATGCAGCTTATTTGATATCTGAACTATTTGTTTAACCTGAACTTAACATAATTTATTGAAGTATTTAAACTATTGAACACGTACATGAAGCCACAGTGATCCCTATCTTGCTACATGTCCCAAAAGTAGGTTTCTGCAGGTAAGCCATACATGCTAGTCCAATTTCTGCAACGGTCCATGTGAAATGTATGTAAAATATGATGAGACAAACAAGAAGAAAAATGTTAAAAGTTAACCTGTATTTCAGTAAGTAAATAATGATTTGTGGCCATGCACATAAACATGGAAATACTTCTGATTATTTTCTTTTTTAAAACTAATTTTTTTATTTTAAAGATTTTATTTATTTATCTTTAGAGGGGAAGGAGAGAGGGAGAGAACTATCAATGTATGGTTGCCTCTCCTGCGTCCCCTGCTGGGAACTGGCCTGCAACGCAGGCATGTGCCGCGATCATTTGGTTCGCAGGCCCGCGCTCAATCCACTGAGCTACGCCAGCGAGGGCACTTCTGATTATTTTCTTGTTCAGAGTGTATAGTTTGAAATGATTTGTTCAACAATAGAACAAGATACCAAATATCATTGATTATCGATATGTAGTTGGTCAAAATATTATTTAATAAATAAAAAATAATTTTCACTTGCCGAAATCATACATTTGCCAGAATTTACTAGCATTGGAAAGAAAAACAATATTAAACCTGATTATAATACATGAGGGGAGAAAGGACAGCACACATATGTTTTGTGAGACTGAAATTTTTCATGTGTTTGTATGAATTGTTAGTTCCTGAGCTTTGCAAATTAGGCAAATAAATATTCCTGAAAATACAAATGCAAAATCAAAAGCAATAGCATAAAATAAAAGTCTTTGAATAGTCTAACTGACAAAAGCCAGAGGAAACTGCAGAAAAAAATCAAGAAATTTAAATAAAATATTTCTTATAACTGTTATTTTATTAAACCTGATTAGTTTTATTAATGCCTGGCTCTCTTTAAAGTGATACTTTAGCAATTTCCTCATGTTATTCTAAATTACTTATCATTTTAGAATTATAAACAACAAATATTTCCTAATGGAATTATCCCCGAGTAAGGCAATGGGAATTTGAAAGAGAGGGGCAGATACAAACAGTAATAAGCACTTTTTATTGAGACCTAATTGCCCACATTAAGTGCAAAAACAAAACTTGATAATGTACATATACTTGATTATTTTTGTTTTCTGCTTTTCAATTTTTTAAATTAAAGTTGGCATACAATATTATTAGTTTTGTGTATACAATATAGTGATTGGACACTAACACACCTTATGAAGTGATCCCCTGATAAGCCTCGTGCCCATCTCGCACTATACTTAGTGATCACAATATCAGACCATATTCCTTGTCTTGCACTTTACATCCCCATGACTATTTTTATAACTGGCAATTTGTACTTAATCCTTTTACCTTTTTTACTCATGACAAAGGTTCAGAATGTGTACAGATACATCCCATTTTACAATGAAGGCAACTACAGTTCTAAATCATATACAATAGTCGACACAAGTCTCATACCTAAGAATTATTAAAGCTATGACCTGGAACCTGACAAGTGAGGCTCCCAAACCTTGTGTGTTCCTTGTGTTACTGTCTGGAGCCTGGGATCAAATCAGTAACTGAGTGATATATGCACACATGTGCACTCAGGGTAAGAAGGTATGATAAATGAATATGGCCTTTGAAAATTGCAAAACCATCCTAATGAATACAGTGTTACAGACTAAGTCATAAAACTGAAAACAAAAGTAATTCAAGTGATCATAGAGCCTCAATCCTTCATTCGAGAGATTAAAATTTCAAGGGAAGTATGTGCCAATGTTTATCACAAAGCCCAGGCTAGAATTCCGTCCTTGAACTCTGTAAGTTAAGCTTCATCTTATCTCACCCAGTGACTCCCATCTAATGTAAGACTGAGTTGCCAACACGCCTTTGGAGATGCCAGTAAACTTAGAACTACTTGTGTAATAAAAAGAATCTGCTTTGATTTTGTTAAATTTCTTGGTCCTTTTTCTCACAGACATCTTGTTATTTTCCTTAATACCAGATTGCCAGAAACCACTTCTGCTTTACAAACAACCCCTCCACCGAGTTATATCCAAATCTAGGAGTGATAATCTGCTCTAAATGAAAACCGGGTCACAGACAGAATTCTCTCCAAATTGCGGGGCTCGGGGGAGCTAAGGCGCTCACCTGGACTCCTATCTTTCCCTCACAGACCTTCTTCTACAGCTCCTTGGTTCAATTCTCTGCAATAATGAGGAGTCTACAGACACAACTTCGGAACAGCAAATGTCCTGCCCCCAAAGATCTACTGGCATAAAAAAAAAACAGGAACAAGTATAAAGGACACATGGACAAAACTAAGGGGGGTAGAAATGGGAGGGAGGTGGGGAGCACTGGGGTGGTGGACTGGGATGGGAGTAAAAGACAGAAAACTGTACTTGAATAACAATGAAAATAAAATTAAAAAATAAAATAAAATAATGTATTTAAAAAAAGATCATGAATGGAAAATGTTCAGAGGTGATTTAGTTGTGAGAAAAATTACAGTCATCTGTTGAACCTTAAAGTAAATACAAATATTGACCAAAACTTCATACTAATCTGCTAATCCGTTTCCTCCAGCAGATTACATTTAGGAATAAGTCTCTGAGAATGAGAAGAAATCCAGTGAAAATATTTTTTTCTTAATGACCAAAATTGTTTTTATAAAATTTCATAGACAGGTTTATTTTCAAATCGTCCATACCAATGCATAACAGAGTCCAGTCCATCAGTAATTCAGTATTTTTTGAATACCTAGATAAGTCTGTCACACTGCTAGCTTCAGAGTATATAAATATTAATGAGATACAATGCTTGTCTTTATGTACTCTATCAGTTTAACCGCAGAGCAACCCTGTGAGGTAGGAAGTGCATTTATTTTTGTTAACATAACAGAATAGAGATAAGACAACCAGGTCTAGACATATTCGTAAATGTAAGCGAGTCTCCCAAACCCCACATCTCACTTCCTAAGTTGTAGAACTTGATATGAATCTTTCATTCTGACTTCGAATTTGCACTTTATTTCTACTATTTCACCAATTGACATACTTCCACAATAACACCCACTGAGCTGTAATTCTCACCCTGGGTTTCCATATTTCAGAATGTGCTCAGAATCCCTGGTCATTTTCTAAATTAGCGGTATTGGGTAACTCATTTTGTGATGGTAGAAATGTCCCATATTTGCGCTGTCAAGTACAGTATCAGACAGTGACAGGTGGAAAATGAGCATTTGAAATGTGGCTGGTCTACCTGAGGATGAATTTTTAACTTTGTTTAATTTTAATTACTTCGTATGTAAATTTAGAGAGTCACATACAGCCTAGAGGGTGCCCTGGTGGGCAATGCAGTTACAACATCATTCTTCCTTAAACAATCATAGCTGAGTGGGGAAAGCATATCTTTTTATACAAAACAATGGAATAAATCATGGCATAGACTAAGCACATGAAATCAAGTTTTAACTTCAAAACCAGAACTGCCAAGCAAGGTCTCCCTTGCTGCTGTTTGAAATAGTCTCCAGATCCTTGAGGATTCTCCTTTAGCCTTTTGGCCACTTTGATGGAGATGCTTGGAGAAATTAGAATGAAATTTGAATTAGATTTCCTGTTTTTGCACTGTAATGTCTAAGTCTCCACAATTACTAGAAAACAGAAGTATATTCAGCAATCATAGAGTTAAAGATGAATTGAGCCAACATAAGTGAGACCAGCGTAAAACTTACATGACCTTAAGTTCAGTGACCTTATAGTATTGACTTGTGTGTAAATAGTTAGCAAGTGCCCAAGTCAGGCTGAGAGGTCAGACCTCCAAACTCACAGGCCGTCATCACCCTTTAAGTTATCCCTAACACTTGACCGACCTTCAGGCTTGTCACCTCCAGTTAGGCTTCTTATCCATACTGCTTTCAAAGAAAGAAAAGGCACTTCCTTCAGTCATTCTTTCTGTCATATATCATGGCAGGTAAGTACAGTAATGACGAACAATTAAAATGTGAAAGGACAGACATATTTAGTAAGTTGCCAGAAACAAAATCAACATGAAAAATCATTGCATTTCTATACACTGACAATGAACTACCCCTTAAAGAAAATTAAGACAATCCCTTTTTAAAAAAATTACTTTACTGTTGTTCAATTACAGTTGTCTGCATTTTCGCATTTTCTCCCCACCCCTCGCCTCCACTCCATCCAAAACAACCTCCCTCCCTTGCTTCCACCCTCCCCCTTGGTTTTGTCCATGTAAGACAATCTCGTTTAAGATAGCCCCAAAGAGAATAAAATGCCTCTGAAAAAACTTAACCAGGAAAGTGACAGATCTATATACTGAAAACCATAAGGCACTGATGACATAAATTGAAGAAGAAAGAAAGAAATGGAAAGATATCTTGTGTTCATGGATTGGTAGACTTAATACTGTTAAAATGCCCATACTACACAAAACAACCTATAGATTCAAGGCGATCTCTATCAAAACCCCAATAGAATTTTTATATAAATAGAAAAAAACCCTAAAATTCATATAAAATACAAAAGACCTCAAATATTCAAATCAATCTTAATAAAGAACGCTGGAGGTATCACACTTCCTGATCTCAAAATCTATTATGAAGAAGGTAGAAGCCGTGGTAATTAAAGCAATATAGTCCTGACATAGGCGGACATAGAGACCAGTGGAACAGAACAGAGAGCCCAGGAGTAAACTCACACACACACTTCCAACTGCTCTGGAACAGTGTACCAAGAATCCACAATAGTGAACAGACAGTCTCTTTAAAAGTTTTTGGAAAAAGCGGATATACACATGTAAAAAAAATTACTTGGGATCCTTGTCTCACACTGTGTAGAAAGATCAACTCAACACTGATTAAATATTTAAACCTAAAACCTGACAGTATAAACTTCTAGGAAAAAACATAGAAAAACTTCTTGATATTAGTATTGGTAATAATTTCTTAGATATGATACAAAAAGAGCAGGTAATAAAAGCAAAAAATAGACAAGTGAAACTATATCAAATGTCTCTGTACAGCAAAGGAAACAACAGTGTAAAAAGGCAGCCTACTAACTGAAAGAAAATGTTTGCAAACCACATATCTGATAAAAGGTCAAATGCAAAATATGTAAGGAATTCTACAACTCAATAGCCTAATTAAAACACAAAGACTAATTAAAAGTGGGCAAAGAGAATTCCTAAAATCTAACAGCAACAACAACAAAATATAAAGAGTGGGCAAAGGACCTGAATAAACATTTCTCCAAAGAAGATATACAAGTAGAATGAAAAAATGCTCAACATCACTAGTCATCAGGAAAATTCAAATCAAACCTACAGTGAGAAAGACTTCACACCCATTGGAATGGCTACCACTAAAAAACAAAACAAATTAAAAAAAAACAATTGTTGTGATGAGGATGTGGAGAAATTGAAACCCAGAGCTCCAATGTAAAATGGTACAGCTATTGTGAAAAACAGTATAGCAATTCCTCTAAAACATAAAAAATAGAACTATCATGATCCAGCAACTACACTACTTGAAATATATCCCAAATCTAGCCATTTCTTTTTCTGAATACAACAAAAGCAATTGACAGCGGGGTCTTGAAGAGATATTTGTACACCAGTATTGACAGCAGCACCCAGTAGCTAACATGTGGAAACAGCCCAAGGGTCCACGGAGGATGAATGGGTCATAAGATGTGGTGCACACATACAACGGGGTATGATTCAGCCTCAAAAAGGAAAGAAATTCCGACACATGCTACAACCAAGAAATGATCGCTGAGGATACTATTCTAAGTGTAATAAGCCCACCATAAATATACAAAAACGGTGTGATTCCAATTATATGATGTACTTAGAATAGTCAACATCATGAAACAGAATTCAGACTGGTGACTTCCAAGGACTGGAGGGGGCGGAGAGGGAGGAGCTAAGAAAAATGTGGAATCTACATACAATGAATTACTTATTCAGCCTTAAGAAGAAGGAAATCCTGCAACTTGAACAAAATAGGTGAACCTGGAGGCCATGATGCTAGGTCAAACAAGTCAGTTAAGAAAGGATGAGTGATGCCCCCTAGAGGAGGCACCAAAAACAGTCAAACTCATGGAAATAGAGTAGCAGCGGGCTGGAGGAGTAGGGTGGGGGGTGAGGAGTTGATGACCAGCAAGTGCCAAGTTTCAGTTAAGCAAGCTGAATAAGCAAGCTCTAGAAACCTGCTGTACGCCATTGTATAGTTAAAATACTGTACTGCACACTTCAGAGTGCCTTGGTTGGGGGGGGGGGGGCGATCTCATGTTAACTGCTCCAGCACAACAAAAAATAAACACATACAATGTGAAAGAAAAGTGGTATTTTAAATGCACTCCCTATCCCTGAGAAGGAAAACCAGTGGTGCATGCAGATCACCCAGCTTGTGACCTGGAACTCGCCTGCTTCCCTCTGTCACTGTGGGGAGTCTAGAAGTCTCATTAGCACTCAGAGAGGACTTGTGAGATTTCCTGATGGACTATTTTATGGCATCTCTGCAGACCTATTATGAAATGAAGTGATCATTAGCAGATGTTATCTGGCTAATTTGGAAACAGGTAGGAAGTGTTTAAATTGTTCCCATTGACTGGCATGAGCCTCGGGGGCATTGCGGCAGATTCTTGAGACAATTTTCTTCCTGGGGATTACCATAGTGGCTGTTCCCAGGACATAGGACATAAAGTTGAAGGCTGGGCAGGTTTTAAAAAACACAACTATCATCACTGCAGATGTCTACAGTGTTAATCTCATGAGAAAGAGAGTATGAACATGTTATCGCTTCCCTTCTGATATGTAAGATTATGTCTGTACATAAAAGGTGGGGAATGATCTGATTCACAGGCCAATTGTTCCTTTGACTTCTTGTTCCAGTCTAGAATCTCTAGTCATTAGGATAAAATTAAATACCATCCATTTTCCCATCTCCAATGTAGCTCTTTAGGCTGGCAAACTGGAATGCCCCAAATACTCATTGCTCTCTGAGCTAACACAAATGACCAGACGGTGAAGTCTGATTCAAACACATAAATCATCTTATCTAGCATCAAAGTTTTCCAATAATCCCCAGGATATGGGCAGCAAAAGGGCTCAGACAAAGCAGAGTACTGGTTCTGTCTTCCTATATCAGACCTGCCCTGTCTGGTCCAGAATCTAGGCGGGATCATCAGGTGGGGATTTAAAGGTTATTACCTGATGCAGTAAAGAGTCCGTATGTTATGTAGCATCCCAGCTTCATACCCCCAAACAGTTGTATCACTCATGCACTCTCTCCGAGAGCCGCGACTCTTTGCATCCGAGTTTATCTACAATGTGTGGTCCTTTACGGGGAAGATCCTGCTGAGGGCATTTACTAGATAAAGCCTCTTCCTTTAAGCAAAATACCATGAACATATGTAACTGTCAGCACAGCGGACAGGAGACTAGACCTGGTCACGGGCTGTTTTATTTTTCTCTCCCTGCTCCAGGATGCAATGTCTGCACAGGAAGTGAACGGGGTCCCATGCCGGCTGTGGTAGCTCCTACCTTCCAGTCGCCAAGAAAAACGAGCTACATTGAATCAGATGGCTGGTATTTTTAGCCTGGTATATCATTTAGAATCACCTGAAAATACAGAAATACAATAATTTTGTTTTAAATATACCCATCAGTGCAGTGCCCAACATTCAGAGATCATGATTAGGGGCTCTCTGTCGGAGAGAGATAGTTCTTCTTCTTCTTCTTCTTCTTCTTTTTTTTAATGTACTGCACTAACAGCTGAAAAGTACTATAAAATCTATAGGGTCAGTCAAGACTCACTCATCTACTGCCTCCTGATCTGATGTCAATATGTTCTCAGTTGACAAAAATCATGACAAACCTCTCCCTGGCAGGCCCTGTCTGGGAGAGTCCTGTGAGGGTCAGGGCGGCCACTTCATCCAGGGCTCTAGGTCTGTCACAGATTGGAGCCCAAGTCGGAGGACGCATGCTTGGGCCTTTCTGGTACAAATTCACCGTTACTATTTTCTAATGATGTACTTACTAGGTTCCAGGCAGGGGGAAAATGAAAACTTCAAATTTGCTCTAGAATTTGAACTCTTTTGAGTATGTGCTTCAAGAATTATAGAGGTGGTCTCAAAGATGAACTTGATGGTGAGGAATGAAGAGATGTGAGAGCCAACGAGGTAGACAGAAATTTCGTCAGCTCTGCGTTCTGATCCAAACCTAAGGCAGTCGCTGTTCGATCAACGTTTCCATTGGGCACTCATAACAGAGTATGTTCAAGTAACATCTAACTGCACCCTGTACGGTTCTTGCTCTACACAGGCACCCCTTTAAACATGAAATGCAGGATCTCCTGGATTATTCGGGGTTCCCCAGAGAACTGGGATCAATAAATAGCATCCAGCCATCGAGAGAGAAATGGGGAGAGAGAGGAAGAGAGGAAGAGAGGGAGAGAAGTTGGGAGGGGAGATAAAAGGAGAGAGAGATTTTAAAGAAGTTGTCCTGTGTGGTTACGGTGACTAGCAAGGCTGAAGCGCGCAGGGCTGGCAGAAGGCTGGGGGTTCCAGCAGGAATCGATGTCGCAGTACTGAGTCAGACAATCTAGAAAAAAATCCTTCTGCTTTGGGGGCCTTCGTCTTTTGTCTTAAAACCTTCAACTGATTAAATGAGGTTCACCCACATTGTGGAGGGACACTGCTTTACTCAAGTCCACAGATTTAAAGGTTTTTGGCATCTAAAAAAAATGCCTTCATTAGCAATATGTAGACTGCTGTTTGACTAAGCAACTGGGTACTATGGCCTAGCCAAGTTCACATATAAAAGTTCTCACTATACCCCTTTTAATTCTTCTAACTGCCCTTTGTGCTTAGTATCATTTTCATTCTGAGCCAGAAATAGGGACATGAAGCACACAAATTACTACAGAGGTTTGTATGAGGTATTCACCAGGTTCTGTGGGTTCCTAACTCTGCCTGAGCTGTCGAGAGGCCTCACAAGTGAGGTGGTACTGGTCAGGCTTGAATAACCAGAAGAGAATGGAACCCAGGTGTCTCGCATGAAGAAGACGGCTTCTGAGGCTGCAAGTGCATGGTGGTGTGCTTTGGAAACTTCATAATTCTGCACGCTGGAACGTCGGGCAAGTTTCGGTGAGATGGCGACGGGAACATGGAAGGAAATCAGATTAGAAGACAAGCATCCGATCACAAAGAGTGTTAAGTGCCTTGTTAAGGAGTTTGCTATTTGGTCTCACAGGAAAGAAATGCCCGTTGAAGTGTCTTTAGAAATGATGGCTATTGGAAGGGGTAGCTATTTGGAAGGCCTGGCCAGATTAGCACACCAGGAGTAACAGGCTTATAGTAACGTAAAGTCTGAGATTGGAAGGGAAAAAGACCAGAGCTGGGAGGACTAATTAGAAGGCTGTTGCAATATTTTAAACCAATTTGAATTGAAAACTATGGAAGAATCAGGATGGCTATAAGGTTTACACTGGTGTGCCAAGATATATAGCAAATCAAATTCATACACTGAACAGGAGGACTTCAGAGGAAAGAAAGAGACTCAGGTCACACTGAGTTTGTGTCGCCTTCTGGAAATCCAAGAGACATCTAATAGAGAGATGACATACAGGTCTGGGATCTGGGAGTGAGATCTGGGCAATAAAGATAAGGTCTGAATATATACAAGAAGTGATAGAAGGCAATCAGTTTTTAAATTCCTGCCTTATAATAATGCCACCAGAACACAGAGTTAAATCTTGCATAAGTGAGTCAGGAACTGAATTCCCACAGATGAACCAACCCACACATGAGCATCCTGGGAGTGTGGGGAGGCCAGGCATGGTCTAGCAGGAGAGTTAAGTCTTCAGGGACAGGAAAATAGGTTACTACACTCGATTTCCCCTGGCTCATTTTAACCTTATTTGCTAACATATTTGCATTGTCTTTTAAAGAAACCCTAGAACAAAGTTATATGAAAGAGAAAAAAAAGAAGAAAGTAATTTCTGGGGGAAAATAATCCCAGCCACATAATCATAGAGCAGGAGGTAAATGAACCAAAGCCACAGGGTCGGAGAAATAATAAGGATTACTGGGATATGCTGGGAGACTTCTGTGCTCAGTGCGATGAAGCACCACACATTCTATGAGCATTCCGTTTTCTAAGCTCTTTATCCACATTAAATCATTTGCTCCCCACAAGAGCCATGTGGGACAATTACTGTGTGTCTCCCCATTTCACAGATGAGCACACTGAGGCACAGCGAAGTTAAACCCACCAAATTCATCCAGCTACTAATTGTTGGGACAGGATGCTTTATCAGGACCTTTGTCAGACTCATGGAGAATAAACAGGATTTGCACACCAATGTTTTATTATCTCTCTTCATTAACACTGGAGATGATAAAATAGAAAAACGTGCAAGGAGAAGATACCAGCTGAGCTCCAGCTGGGCTATGGGCTCCCTGTGTGACTGGATTCCATCTCCGTATTCTCATTTCAACTCTATGACTGAGCTTCTGTGAGATGCTACATATTGAGTGGCACATGGTATTGAGGTAGCGCTAGATACACATTTAGCCTTCCCTTTTATCTTCTTTATTAAAAAGAAAAACCTCTTTGATCAGATATCCCTGGATATATTTTGTATATGGCATGAAATTATATGAAAAAAATGCACGCATACATACATTTTCACTTACCTGATAAAAAGGACCACTCTGGGCAAAGGGGTCTTTGTATTCATTAAGATTACAAGGAACAAAGAAGTGAAAGAAATACCGCCCTGTAGCATTATAGTAAAATTAAGGTATAGGACAAAGTACTGCGAAAATATTTTAAATTACCAGAAATACTCTTGAAATATTTGAATTTACCTTCATGGAAAATTATTTGAGATATCAAATAAAGACATAGTAGATTCTAAGCTGTGGTTATTAATTCAGTAAAATATTTACAAGTTTGTGTCTCTGTGTGAGAGAAAAACAGACAAAGAGAGAGAGAGAGACGGGGTGGGGGGAGAGAACAAGAGAACACCCCAACAGGAATGCCTTTTAAGTTCTTAGACTCAAGAAAAGTATTCAATTGTAGACCTAATTGGTAGGGTTCTGTGTTGTTCCGGGAGTTTCACGCTCTGTGTTTGATTCTGTACACATATGGAGAACATTTGCAATTGTCTTTTCTATTATAAATCAAAAGTAATAAGAATGGACCCACGTTATGCGAAATGGGAGCAATGCGGGCTGTTTCTCTGCAGTCTCTCTGTTTCCAGAGGGTCAGAAGCACGCCTGGCCCCACACTCTCCAGCCGCGAGCCAAGGAACGGAGACGAAGGACAGGGAAGTGCACACTGCACCTCGCATTTGTGTCCTTTTACTAGAAAAGGTGACGCTGGGTTAAAACCTCCTCTCTTCTTGCGGTGAAGATAACAGAACAAGGTGTTCTCATAACCACAGTGCCCCCGCACCCTCCTCAGGGAAGAGCCATTTCTCCCTGGAAGAGTCCACCCCAGACAGGATGCAACAAGCAGCTGGAGAACTAGAACTGGGAATGGGTCGAGTCAAAGAAAATTGGAAATGAATCGGGTAAAACTTGGACCAAATGGAGAAAAACTCCAGAAAGGACAGAAGAGGCCAGGTTGAAAACCTTCTCTGCCCTCCACCCACCTTCTAATCGGAAGCCTCATCAATAGTGAGTCTGAAACACCTGAGTCTTGATAGTTCACCTGGCTGGTGGCTTACCAGCTTAGCCTGTGAACATTGTTTCACAAAATGTTTTTAAATGGTGTAGTTCTTTCTTTTTTTCTGTAAGGAGTCCCATATTACTTTCCAATAAAAAATAAAGAGGAATACATTTTTATAATTGAGTGCAACCTCCCCCCAAAAAACAACCCCAACAACATGGCATTCCAATGGGTCACTCTCATGTTTGCTCTCCTCCCCCACCCCCTTCAGCAACTTCATAGCATTTTTTGGTTTCTCTGAACATAGTTTTGAAATCACCCATCTAGTCCAAAGTTTTTCCTCAAGTTGTTATTATACTAACGTGCCAATTGACAAAAATCTAAAGTTCAAGAATCCCTTGTACATCGTTCTTGGTGAAAGCCTATTCAGCCTCTGACTCACAACTAACAACACAATATTCAATACGTTTCCATTACTGTGAAGCCTCAGACAGTGATCTCCAGCACCATCCTTTCGGAGGTCCGAGTTTGACTGGATTTGTGCCTAGAACAAATCCTGGCCCAGAGCATTGTTTGAAACAGGACAGCAGTCACCCCACAGTTAGTAGAGTTCAAAGGCTGAGTGTGGCCAGGGGAAGAGACCGTCAAAGAAAGCGCTGCCCACACCACTGCCATCTCTCAGTATTTGTGGGCATAGCCAGAGCTGTGCCTCTGAAGAGCACCATCGCAGTCTTCACGACTCCAGCGTGGAGCGTGCGTAGGCTCTGCTAAAATAATCTGGCCAGTCAGCAAACAAGAGAGCATGCGCATTTGAACAAGCTCAGCACGGTGGGCCAGAACCCGGAGCAGCTACGGTATTCTCCGCACTGCTCAGTTGTTTACAACCACTGATGACACACGTGAAGACACAGAAAAGTCTCTCTCTCTCTCTCTCACACTCTCTCTCTCTCTCTCTCTCTCACACACACACACACACACACACACACACAGAACAGGCAACAGGAATGACCTGTGAAAACAACTAGATGTTGAATTTAAAAGACAAAAGACTTTAAACAGCCATTATAAATACAGGGATGGGCCAAAGAAGGTTTACAATTGTGAGTACGGGAAATAGTTTCTCTTTGTATCATCATTTATCAATGATTGTATTATTTTCCACACGAACAACTTTTGCCTCCCCGTGCACATTGAGAAGTGAAGAAACACATGACTAAAGAAGTAAAGGAAGGTTTATTTCTAATCCTTTAGAATCAGCCAGAGGCTCGTGAGGCCTCCAGGCTGCGAGGCCCAGGCAGCACTTCTATGAAAGTCATGGACATGGCTATGCCTGGACAGCCTCCTTAACTCCCCCCACCGTGACACCATGAGCGCCCAGGCCACATCTTCCACGGCCAGCTTCCCCTGACCCTTTAGAAGTGCTTCCGTTGTGTTCCAGTAAAACCCTGAGCTTGCCTCTCCTGGACCACATGCCATGTCACAAACCCATTGCCTTCTTACATGTCTTTATTTTTTCTTAACTTAAGATTTTATTTATTATTTTTAGAGACAGTGGAAGAGAGGGAGAAAGAGAGGGTGAGAATCATTGATATGTGAGAGAAACATCAATTGGTTGCCTCTATGCCCCTAATTGGAGACCTGGCCTGCAGCCCACACACGTTTCCTGACTGGGAATCGAACCAGCAACTTTCTGGTGTGCAGGATGATGCTCAACTCACTGGGCCACACCAGTCAGGGTATGTCTTTCCTTTTAACTTAGTAGTTTTCCTTGTAAATGGATGGTGGGGCAGAAAAAAAGACTCCTGGCCTCTCTACTCTGAAATCCTAGCAGAGTGCCAGGGTCTTATAGAAGAGGTCAATAAATATTTATTGAGTGGAACAGAATTGTTTTGGGGATGAGCTCTTCTCCCTCATTGGTCCACAGTACTATGAGATGACACCATTGGTGTGTGAGTGTGTGTCTGTACGTACATGTGCACAGGGCTGTACTCAGACAGGGATGACAGTGTAAGTTAGTAAGTACTGGGGGTCATGTTCTCTGTCCATTGTCACCTACCATCCACCCTATATTGCATTAGCCACAGTTAATTGCACAGCAACCATTGTAATTTGGCCATAATTTGATAGACTTATTTATTATCTCACAAGGAAACAATTTGGACACACAAAAGTGATGTTGATGCCTAAATTTTGATGCATCTGTTGGGAAGACAGGTCCACTAACTATAGCCATGCTTCACAGATTTATACTACATCAGTCCATCAGATGCAATTAGGAACGTTAGAAAGAGCAACCGAAAAGATTTTAAGACAAAGCAGGATAAACTCCGATTAGTCACACCAACTTCGTATGGGTTCATCATGCCTGACTGTGGAAAATTATGACCCATTAGAAATGAAAATAGGTAAGTTACAGAGTAAAGGAATATTAATCAAATATTCCGAAAGTGAAAGCAAAATCTCTGAGCATTAATTTATTTACAGCATGAATAATTTAATATCCACCTCAGATTTAATTACATGCCTTGGTCAATTAACTAATTTAATAACAATGTATAAATAATGGATAATTTTGTTGCAGTAGATGTAACTTTATGAATTCCTGTAATATCAAAAGGATTATCTGTAATGGGATTTTTCCCAAATATTTCTGACAATAAAACAGAATATTATTATAAGAATTTAGAATACATATATATGAGAATTTAGAATATATATGTATATATTCTTTTTAACTTTACAGCTAGAATTGAAAATGAACATATTATGGGATTTACTTATGCATTCTGGAAAAAGAAAGTTATCAATGATTTCATCTGTCTGCATTACATTTTTGATATTACTACCTATAAACACAATAATGGAAGCCAACAGAAAGACATGATATGAATAGCACTGTTCTGAGAGCTTAAATTCCTACCACAATACTTTCACATAAGTGCTGTTCTAGTCTTTAGTTTTCACTTTGGACACTGATGCACACAGAGGCTACGAACATGCCCAGCTTCACAGAATAAAGAGCAGAGCTGGGTCTACTCAGAGAATCTGACTCCCCAGTCCGCACCCAAAACTGCTGGACTTTACATGAAGCAACTCAAAGCCTTACATAGGACAGAAGTAATAATTAAAAATGGTGATAGCCTGATCGACATTAAGAGATACATTAAGGTAGGCAGTTACTGTAATTGGTAATTATCACTGTAATGGAAAACTAATCTGTCAATTTGGAAGTTTCCTTATTTCCCAAGTGGAACTCCAGGCTCTTGGGAAAGATCCCTGCTTCATTGAGTATGAATCTCTGACCTCTGAGTAACTCAAGCACTAACTCCCTTGTTTCTTTGTGCCCTGCAGAAATGAGCAACGTGGCAACTGGAGCAAGAAATGTTTTAGAAAGTCAGTAGGCCTAAATCTGAATGCTGGCTTTGTCCCCTGCTAACTTTGAGACTTAGGTGGAACTACTTCAGCTCTCTGTGTTCTTCAGTCTTATTTTACTATGTGGGGACCATGATGCCCGGTTAACAGTTACCAAATTACAGGAATATCATATGTAATTCTGCCAGACATTGGTCTGATTATATATATATATATATTTATATATATTTAGTTTGAAGTTCAATACAACTAAGTGTTCTTCTCAGTGTAAATACTTGGAGAAAATAAGCACTCAATATTTTTGCTCTTCTCTTTAAATATTGCAATTTTGAGAAAGTTATAAAATGCAATTATTTGCTATCATAGGACAAGACAGCTGTAGCTAACTTTTTAACACTTTTAATTTTCAGTATAGTTTTTGTTACAAAACTTACACAATAAGTTAAAATGAGTAAAAAAGGCCTTCTTATTTGTCGGTTTCATTTTTATCCTTCTAAAATGAATACTTAATCTCATTCAGAAAAAAGATCAGTGAATTGCTACTGAAAAAAAAAAGTAAATGCTTATTAAATGCTTATTTGAATCAAGCTTTGAACCAGAATTTAGTTAATTTGCGAGTTAATTATTTTTTTTTCATCTATGCTACCCCACAGGGCACTTTACAACCAAGAACTCAGTATTTTGTGGAAACTTTTCTTGTCCTTAATAAGTAAATAGACCTCTTACGCTCTCATTATAACTGTAGCTAACAGCAGTTCGCCCCACTCTTCCCTCTAATAACTTGTGTCTGAAAAAACCAATTCCAACCTGTCTTTCAGTAGCATCATTGAGTCCTAGGGGAATTCTTAGTGAGGAGACTTCTAATTTCCCACTGAGAATACCTGCCTTCACCACAGAGTAAATTTGCAAGGCCTCTCAAGACCTGTGCATTAGATTAAATTTCTCCATCAGTGTGTAGTTATTTACATGATGCTTTTGCTGGGATGGTAAGCAGATAATCAAATACCAGGTATATCACCATGAAGGGATCCTACCCTGGGCAATATCACGTATAGAGACATGTGTCCAAGTTGATTCCATTAAAAATGTACACACACACACAGAGGGTATAGATACCAATGTAGCTACATAGAGAGAATGAAAGCCACAAGTATCTGTTCTTGCTTCTAGAAAATGTTTCGGGCTTTTGTCCTTTCCCAGAAAGGGCATTACTAATATCCAGGGCAATGGTTACACAAGAAACCTAATCAGACTCTGGTACATGCTACTAAAGTGGTTCACGCCACCGGAGATTAAAAAATGCATAATTCAGTTTAGACTAGAGCTCAAGAACACGGGCTTTGGAATGGGAACTGCTGGGTAAATTTCATATTGTCGCTGTCGAAACTCAGCAACCTAACCTGCATAAATCTCAACCTCATGAGGTCTAGAATGAGCACAGTGATATCCAATTGTTTGTTGTGAAGATAAATTAGATAGAATAAAGGGGAATAGAAAACCTCTTTTAAGGCTGTAGCACTTTAAACAATTGAGGCAGAAAGGGCACACGAGAATATTGGGAAGGGTTTTAAAGAAAGAAAAGCAACCCCGATGAGCCGTGAAAGAAAGGTTCATGGTGTAGTTGTGTACATGGGAAGAGTTCGATTAGGCTACATAGTAGAACCCCTGAATAGAGGCTAAAGAACTTTGTGATACATTGTTCTATCAGTTACCAGAAGCTGCATTACAATTTTCTCTGTAATTGCTTATTTGCTCATTTATCATTCAAATTCATTTGTGTTGCATATTTTAGGTCATGTTTTTAGAAACACATATTTTGGAGTTATGGATCTTCTTTGTTGGTTTAATTCTTTATTAGTATGATGTTATTTTTCATCAGCAGAATTTTTTCAATTGCTTTATTTTTTAATGTACACTGAACTATAAAGCATAAATTTAAAAGGGATTGAAATCACATGGTATGTTCTCTGAAAATAATGGAATTAAACTAAAAATCAATAGTGGAAGGGTGTCTGAAAAACTCCCAAATACTTGGAAAACAAACTCCATCCTCTTAAATAACCCTGAGTCAAAGAAAAGTAAGTTATAAAAAATCAGTTATACTTCTAAATATTAGTAAATAATAATGGAAATTAGAACTTAGATCTAATACATAGTGAAAAGTGAAAAGGTATACATGAAATAAAATATGTTCATGTTCTATGTAATAAAAACTACAAATAATTGCTGTTTGGTCCAAATAAAATTAGCAATATACCAAGTTCTTGGATCAGAAGGTTCAATATGGTGAGGTTAATTGTCCCCAAACTGATCTTTATATTCATTATCACTTCAATCAAAATCTTAGCAGGCTTCTTTGTGGAAATTGATGCAGATAAGGAAAGAACATTAGGAGCCAAAATAGTTTTTAAGACAAGAACAAAGTTGGAGGATTCACACTACCTGATTTTAAGATTTATTATAATTACACAGTATCAGCATCAGCATTACTATATAGATAAATAAACTGGAAAATGAATGCTGGGATAAATCCACATATCTGTGGTCTATTGATTTCCCACAAGGTTGTTGAGGATAGCTTTCCCAACAAATGTGATGAGGCAATGGCATATTTATATGGGTTTCAAAGAAATGAAATAATATATAGCATATTCTCTGAGCAAAATAAAATTGTGCAAAACCTGTCTAGATTATAATACAATGTTTAATGTTGAAAAGTATAATTCTGAATGATCTTTGGTCAAAGGAAAATATCTTAATTGAAATTAAAATATTAATTTCAACCTTAATATAAGGCCCTTGATAATAATATGGAAAAATATTCTAAGGGAAGACATTTTAAGAAAACTCCAACTTGACAAAAGGGAATTTTTTTTTCCTTAAGGCTGTATCGAATTAAAAAAGAATCTCAGACATATAGGCATTTCATGAAAGTGCCAAGATTAACTTTTCTCTTGATTGATACTAAAGACTAAGGTTAGAATGAAGATGCCTTCTCTGAGAAGGAGAGAGCTCAGTTTTCCAGTTTCAAAAAGCATTTGACTGATGGATAAAAGCATTCCAGATCAGCTTCCTTTGGCAGATAATTAGGTACTTAGCAGGAGTGGAGGCTGTTTTTTACCTGAATACGTTGCCTACTGCGCAACCTACAGCAATTCCCTGAACCCAGCTCTATTTCAGGTTCGCCATCTCTCAACTCGGGATAATGGATCTGCGAGCTTCAGAAGGTTAGGTCTAAGTTAAATGACATTGCCGGTGTGAAAAGACTTGAGGCCTCAGAGGAAAACTTATCACATACACGAGCACTGCTCATTTGCATAAAGTTGTCACACGAAAAAAATGTGTGGATTCGAGATAAAACAGGGAGCAGTTGTTGTGAAGAGGACTATGAATTAGCAGAGACCAAAAGCACCCTGTTCCCACTCTTCCAGTGCCTGGAATAAAACCTCTAGACCCTTAAAAAAAGGGGGGAAGAAAGAAAAACATTCATTTTCATACTAGTTTTTAAAGTAGAAAAGTCTCCTGCTAAGGGAAATTATAATGTAAGAAGGGGAACCGCCCCCCCAAACAGAATTTTTTTAATTAAAAATTGTATATTTATTTTTATATGTTTAAACCTCAGTCACCTTCAAAGTACTCACCTTTTTATGCTATATGCCTGTGAGACTGTTGCTCTACTGCTCAAAACAGTTTTTGAACGCATTGATTTTAATGCCTTTTAGTGCTTCTGCCACTTTTTGTTCACCTCTTCCACCTCAGCAAAACGTTTCCCTTCGAGAACTTTCTCCATCAGAGAAACAAAAACAAGTCGCTCTGGGCGAGATCGGGTGAATCAGGAGAATGGGGCACAGGGGTCACACTGTTTTTGGTTGAAAACTGCTGAACACTCAGTGGCGTGGGCAGGTGCACTCACGAATCACCCATCATGAAATGGGCAAACATGTTGAAAGAGTCTTCAAAAAAACTTCAGTGAATCCGAACACAGCCTCTCACAACAACACCAGCTGATGCACTGATACAGATGGGTTCCTAGAACACTCTCCTCGTGGGGAAAGCCTGTACTACAAGGGGCCTGCCCTCCAGAAATAATTCTATTTTGGGGGGCATTCCCCCTTGTATATGGGGATTGTAAAGTTCTACAAAAATCTTTCATTATTTTGTAAAATATCTGTATATATCTACACTTAACTCTCTATACATTTACATATAATTTGATATAGATACCTTAATATTGAATGAAAAATAAAGCTAGACTAAAAAAATTAACGTGTTTGTGCACCAGAAGGAAAACATCTGCAAAATACAAGGGAAGGGGTCGGGGAGCTTGTTGGGATTTACCTCTAACACAGCTCTCTTTCTTCCACAGGCCCTAACTCAGTACCCGGCAATTCATAGAGGCTCAGTAATGACCTGTTCAAGAATGAATGCATGAACAAGCTCACTCTCGGTATTAACATAACAGATGTTAGCAATAACTTAGGACAAGCTGAAACTCCAGAAGTTCCCTGCAGAGAGTATGCACCTGGTACAAGGCATTTGACTAAATGTCCTCTAAGTTCCCTACTTGATGGTCAGAGGTTAGGCTTCCATGGCAGGTACTTAAGTAGGTAATCGAGTAGAGAGAGAAGAAGAAGAAGAAAATAGGAGCCAAAAGAAACTGAATTAGTCCCACGGGGGCCAAGAGGCAAGAATATCCTCCAGACCAATGTTCTTAGAAAATATGAACATTGCCACAAACCACCAAAATTCCAGTTTAACATTCAGTCGTAGCTAAAAGTGCATCTAAATATCTAAACGTAGAAAGCTATGATAGGTCCAGC
The DNA here is from genome assembly GCA_004027735.1 of Carollia perspicillata. Lineage (NCBI taxonomy): Eukaryota > Metazoa > Chordata > Mammalia > Chiroptera > Phyllostomidae > Carollia > Carollia perspicillata. Next base: position 45,159 of record PVKM010004343.1, read on the forward strand.
TCTATTTAGTTTTGGTTTCTCCATGAAATTTACTTCTTTCTCACAAGAGGCATGCTGAGAAGGCAACACGGACGTTTATTGGAACGATTGTAGTACGGTGCCGGAGTGCATGAGACAAACATCTATAATCACAGTATGAAAGAGAATCTCTGTATTTCCAATCACTGAGGTACACAGAAAAAAAAAAAAAAACATTTCTGAATGAGAAATCTACATATTTTTACCTGGTTTTTCTTTTTTCTATAAAATTGGAAAAACCCAAATTGGCAGAAGATCCTCTTAATCTGGCGTACATTGCATTAGAAATTCTAACCGGCTTTTACCTGGTTTACTGGAAATGTTGAAAGTCAGTGTGCAGAAGATTTAGACAGACTAATACGACTTTTGTTCTTTCTCTCAACACAGCTTTTCAAAACATCCCATCCATATTAGTCATAACGATATAGCTTATCCCAAAATCATATTTTATACGTATCTAGATGTCCTTTATTGACAGCTAAAACACCTCCCTCCAAAAGAATTTAATCCTCCTTTTTTTTCTTGTTTTCTTTCTGTAACATCATAAACATCTCTCCACATGTCTACTGAATAATTTCACCGCATGTACATCTTTGTCACTGAACATAATCATACAGTCTCCTTATTCATAGAGAAGTTTTGAAGAACTCTCATCTCACTGATCAGAATTTCAGACCCCAATTAATAAAAAATTCCCACTTTGAAGCAGATTGATGGTACACTTAGAATTCATTAGAGCTACTGCATAACCCTCCGGTAGGACAAAAAATACTTAGAGGCTATCCCATTGCTTAATTTTGGTATTCATAAGATCTACTTTATAAATATTATAATCCAATCAAGTCATCTCATCACTAGGCTACAAAATAACTTAGAAAATCTGGAAATTATTTTTCTTGTAAAGTTAATTCATTTAAAATGGCAAGTGAGACAGCAGAATGCCGCCGTAGCGACCATTTGGTTAACAGCGATGAGCAACACACGGCCCTGCCTTGAAGCAGCTCACACCCTTGATGAGAAAATGTGTCTGCACTTATGATGGTACTATTAAGACTCAAATACTTGCCCTGGCTGGTGTAGCTCAGTGGATTGAGCATGGGCCTATGAAGCAAAGGGTCACAGGTTCGATTCCCAGTCAGGGCACATGCCTGGGTTGCAGGCCAGGTCCCTGGTTGGGGACACATGAGAGGCAACCACACATTGATGTTTCTCTGCCACTCTTTCTCCTTCCCTTCCCCTCTCTCTAAAAATAAATAAATAAAATATTTTAAAAAAAGACTCAAATACTGTGTACGAGGGTCAAAGAGTGGACGTAGCATCCTATTAAAACTTTTGTGTTTGACTTAAAGACAGAACACTTCGAAACAGTCACTCCATTTGCTACACGCATGTCTACTGAATTAGTTCTTCGGTTAATTATAAAAGTTAGAACTATGCTGGGACTATATGTCTTCTTGAGTAAAATTTCACATAACCTTGACAGATTTACAAATTACAAACAAAAGACAGTGGCTCTATACTTCACTCCATTGCTACTGTAAAACTTATCTATAAACTCTATCTTTATGTATGGGTGGGTGTGTATGTTCTACCTCTTCCTAGTTTTAAAATTTGGGTGGTATATAGAAAAATAATGAAATAAAAAAGGAAATATTAGGGATGTTAAAGTAGAAGGGAAAGACCAAGGAGAAACAAAGGAAGGCTAAATGTAAAGATAACACACGTAAATGCATGCCCTAAAAATCTTACCCAGAACAGGGGAGGGAGGGGGGAGCACTGGGGGGTGGTATGGGATGGGAGTAAAAGACAGAAAACTGTACTGAAAAACAATAAAAAATAAAATCTTACCCAGAACAAAGGCAGAGTATCAACAATGTCAGACTCCCTTGCAGCCACTCAAAATGTCACATGACCATTTAAAAGAATTGCTATGTCTTACAGAAAACCAAGGCAGAATCAAACAAACAAAAATTTCAGTTCAGGAAAAGCATAGCTGAACTTCCATAATGCATATAGATTAAGTCATTTGACATAAAAACAAAATAATAAACCATACTGAATTCATTGATACAAATATACCGGTATTGACTAATAAAAGCAGTTCCTGACTCATGGCATACACCGTAAGTAGAAAACATTTATTCATATGTTCAACCGTTCACTCAAGAAATACGTAATAAAATCTTACCGTGGGGCCAGGTGCTATTGTACGTACTGAAGATCCAGCTTCTGCTCCATAAGAACTTTCACCCTAGAGGAGAACAAGCAGACAACAAACAATCGAGTCATCACATGTCAGATGGTAGGAGGACCATGAAGCTGAATAAACCAGGGTGTGTGGGAGGGGAGGACGGGAGAGGGAGTATGCGACTGAGCACACTGTTTTACTGGATTGTTAGGGGTCATCTCACTGATACGAGAACATCTAAACTAACAGGATAATTGAGACCAGGAGAAAGAGGTACGTGAACATTTGGGGTAAGCCGTTTTAGGCAGAGTTAAAAGTAAATGCAAAGTAACCAGAGTACTGGTTCCTCGATGTTTTGAGAAACTACAAGGGGCCCGGTATGGTGGAGGGTCGTGCACCCGAGGAAACACAGGGGATGTCAAAGGAGGTGCCATGTTGTGCAGGCCCCCAAGGCCATGCCAACAAAGTGACACTTCACTCTGGCAGAGACACTATGCCCTTGGAGTTTTGCAAAGAGTAGTGACAAATACCGTAAGATCTCACCTATACCAGGAACCTAATGAACAAAACAAATGAAGGAGCAAAATAGAACCAGAGACATAGAAACAAGGAACAGACTGACAGGGACCAGAGGGGAGGGGGAGGGAGGAAAGAAGGGGGAGGGTCAAGTCAAGGAACATGTATAAATGACCCGTGGACACGGACAAGGTGGTGGGGATGGACTGTGGGAGCCGGGAGTTGGGCGGGGCAGTGGAGAGCAACAGGGAAAAATTGGGACAACTGTAACAGAACAATGCTGAAAAAAGAGACAGAACTTAGATTTAGGGTACGTTCCCTTTGAGAGGCTGGTTAGAAATTCATGTGAGGATGTTTTAGATGGTTGGATATAAAACTCAAGCTCAGGGCTATAAGGGAGAGGTCAGGGCTATGAAAATTTGGGGACTGTCTACTTAGAAATGGCCCTGGAAGCCATGAGATTTGATGGGACCCATAGGAAGAGTGTGCGGGCGGGGGACAGAAGACAGGCAAGTGCTTGTCCTGCTCAGTCAGAGATGAGGAAGCTGAGAACTGAGTGAAGGAGACAGAGAAGGAGCAACGAGTTAGGCGACAGAAGTGACACAGTGCCATGCCTCTAAAGTCAAGCCCAGGTGTGGGGCGCTACAAAGGAAACGCTCAACAGTGTCAACAGCTGCTGATAGGTTCGGTGGTGACTGTCAGTGAGGGGTAGGACCAGAGTTTTGTTTTGTTATGAATTCTGCCTTCCCGATGGAAATCAGAACAGGTGCTGCCTGGGGTCGGGGAGGGAGGTCACGTGAATAGACAGGAAAGGGATATCGGGGAGCCCCCTGAGTGCTGGAATGTTTTCCATCTTGACTAGGGTGTGGCTCACACAGGTGTGAACACTTTTCACAACTCAGCAAACTGTGCACTTAAGATCTGAGCATTTACCAATGTGCAAATTATACAAAAAAACAAAATAAATCCCACTTCTTATATTTGTGCATTTTCTAATATTACTATAATGAATATTCATTACTTTTATAATAAAAATAAATATTTAGACATTATAAAAAAGAATGGCTTTGATGATTTTGTCATAAAGAAATGCTGTCAGGAAAGGAGGGAGATTAATTACAGACCGCTGCGAGGACCTGCAGAGGGGATGGAGAGCTAAGAGGACAGAGGCGCAGGGTGAAAAGGTCGGTCAGGACCGCCCACAAAGTGTGAGAGAAGGGAAGGTGAGCGTATCTCTGAGGTTTTGGGACAGAGCTGCTAGAAGACTGTTGCATGTTGCAGCACTAGAGGAATAAGTTTCAGGGTCAAGATTCCATTCAGGACACATTGCATTAATGCCAATTAAGCGGTCTTTTTTTAGGGACTAGATTTCAGGGGAAAGTGGACTCAGAGATACAATGTGAGCGAGCACCATCAGAACGACACTCTACTGAAATCCAAAGGGCTGGATGAACGAGTGGGGATTAACCAAAAGGGATATGAGATGCTGTCCGCACAGAGGGACAAAAACCTGTCGAGGAGGGGTAATTCATAACTGCTTGCAGCTCTAAGAAAATGAAGAATTAGTGTTGTGTTTGGTAATCAGGAGGGAACTGGAGACAGTCAAAAGGAATTTTGATTGGAGCTGTGGTGGCAAAAAAATCTGTGGGCCCAGAAAAGAATGACACTAGTGACACTTGGAATAGAATTAATCCAATCAGCTTGTTGTTTCACTGATGGGCAATTCCAAACTTGATGCTGTAGCTTCACTTTTGTGTCTATTGCACTGACACCAGTGCTTCATGGTTTTTAGTGCTTTACTGTATTTTTTTTACATTTACTCTATTTTGGTAAAGCCATCATTTTCTATGAAAAAGAACACTAATCACAAAGATTCCTCTTTTAAGTTAAATGTGTTAAGTCAGCTTGTTTTGACTCTAATACTTGTTTTAGTTCTGGTCCTTAATTCTAAAACTTATCCTAAATAGCTAGAGTCTATTTTTTCCTGAAGGTATAACTTTTGGATAATATCTATCTTTGATTTTTGTATAATGTAAGTGTATTTTCTTATTTACAAAACAGGTGGAAAAACTGAGTCCAAGTCAATAAGCCATGGTGTGTTTTGACTTTTGTCACGCCAGTTCACCAAGTTTCATTGTATTACAAAAAAGAATTAACACACAAACATGAAAAAGAAAATCCTCTTGTAATTGCAAAATAATAATAAAATAGTCGAGCCGCAGTTTCATGAGAATGGCTTCCAAGAGCTCAGCCAGGCTCTCACAGTAAATATTAGAGAAAATCAACCAGTGCTTCTGCAGGGGGCGAGAAAAACAAACCATTTTGAAATACACCACATCGTTCTCTTCTTCTTAACAAGCCTGGAGTCGGGAGAAACTAGTTAACCAGACCCTAACCTACTGGCAGGTTCAGAGACTTACTAGGCTGGGAGAAGAGAGACACCCAACTGCAGCCCACTCTAGCCATCCTCTCAGCTCAAGAGGAGGAAAAACACTGAGAAACATTATGAAGTTCATGGTGCAGGTATACAGGCCCACTAAAAAGACTGAACCTGATCGTAGTACTTTAAAACTCTCTCTCTCGCCTTAAAACTCAATCTCACATTTTTAGAGTTCAATTTATAACAGTTGTTTAAGGCAGTATAGTATGTCTGGATATCAAGGGAGAAAACTGCAAGTCTACCAAAGGCGAAATAATAAACAGTCCTTAAGGTATATACTCTTAAAAAGACAGTGTAAAACTGCATGAGGCAAACACCAGCAGGACTGCAAGGGGAAATAGATTAATGCACTGTCGTAATTGGAGACATCAACACCCCTCTCTTACAAATGAACAGATGGAGCAGGCAAATGTCAGTAAGGACATAGTTGAACTCGACGACACCTCAGCGAACTGGATAGAACAGACATCTACAGAGCAGTCCCCTAACATCAGTAGGGTACAAGTCTTCCCAGGCTCTCATGGGACTGCATTAAAGGCATGATAAAGAAATCCTATAGGAGGAAACGGTGAGTGAGAAAGTACGTATAAATTTATGAAATACAATATTAAGTACAGACTTCTACCTAAATTTATTGCCTCTTACAAATTTATCGAGAAATTTAATGCAATTACACTTAAAATTCTAATAGAGAGTCTTAGGAAACTTATAAAGCTAATTTAATTATTTATATAAATTATGTAAATTATTTTATACAATTTATATAAAGCATATAAATCAATAAAACACACAAATTAATTTATAATATATAATTTATAACCAATAAAACATATAAATTAATTTATAATTTATATAATTAAAATAGATGAATTAATTAAAGCATATAAATATATAACCAAATTATATAAATTATATGAATTATTATATTTATATAGCAGTGTGTAAGAATAATAAGACAATTCTGTAGAAAACAAGGTGAAAGACGTTTTGTAATATTTCTTGTAAAGGTATTAAGTCAGTTCAGTAGTGGGAAGGAATCAAAAAATTTGACCAGTAAAGCAGAATACAAAATCTAAAAGCAGGCTCACTTACAAAAGGAAATTTAAAAAATAGAAAACATTGCAGATATTGGAAGAAAGAATTCAAAGGTGTTGGGACAACCGGTTATCGAAATGAAAAATAAAGTAAAATTTCATCCCTAACTCATACCCTACTAAAAAATTAATCCTACTTGAATTAAAGACATAAAAGAAAGATTATAAGTGTAAGGTTTTCAAAGAAATATGCAGAATAATAAATTTATGATTGCTTATGTGAGATAAAAGCATAAAGTAAAAAGGAATAAATTGTACATTTGATTTAATTAAAATTAAAGCTGGCATTGCCGTAAAAGACACCAGAGGGGATAAAACAGAAAAGTCACAGGTTGGAACAAAATAATATGTACATAACAAAATATTAGTGCTCAGGATATGTGAAGAACTTCTGAAAAGCATTTATAAAGATACAGACGTCTCAACGGCAAATGGACAAAAATATCACAATGGCTATGGAAGGTGGGAAAGCGTGGGCTGCTACACAATTAGCAGGGTCTAAATGACTAAATCAGTAAATACAGATTAAAAAGAAAAAAGACACAATTTCACTTTCATAGATTACTATTATTTAAACAACTATGTCTGATGATACTGCCTATACTAAACATTGTCCAGAACTTAGAGTAACTAAATCATATATATACTTCTGGGGAGAAAAATGGGTTAAACACTTGGGAGACTTGCTTGGCAATACCAGTTAAGGATGAAGACCCATTCACCCTATAACGCCAACATTCTCAATCTAGAAAATGACTGTGTATGTGCAAGAGAAGACATATAGAAAAGTATTAATGGTACCATTGCTTATAGTGTGTACGTATATTCATGCAATGGATTTTCAGCTACATTTTTCATCACGGATAAACCTCAAGAACAAATATTGCACAAACAAAGCACCGACTCTATCCAGGCCTCCTTAGGGAACTGTCCTTGGCCGGGGTGAAGTCACCTCTGCGACAGCCTGGCAGGCCAGGGGACGAGTAGATAGACAGAGAGCAAGAGGAACAGGGGCCCCTTAAGGACAGGATGAAGCTACAATTTTTATACAATTTTGCATAATAATATTTAACTTTCTTTTGTGAAGCCCTTGCATGTAATTAGCCCATCCTGAAATTAGGATTCTAGTGCTTTATAGAGATTTTACTCATTTGTACCCATTTTTTTCCCTAAAACTTCATTTGTGCTAAAAAGACCCCTTGCACACTGAAATTGGTTCAACGTTCCCCTCATTTTTCTGAGAGATTTCCTTTTTTTTTATGTTTCACAATGTAGCTTTTAAGGAAATCTAAAATTATATTTGAGATAAAATGGTCAATAGACCTACATATTTATATTTTTTCTTAGTAGGTAATTCCCTTCCCCAACTGACTTAATATGAAGCAAGACCCACAATATGAAAGAGTTGGCACAACTCGTAGCCCTCTCAGAAACCA